>WSTJ01000324.1:0-28901 GCA_019623705.1 Ceratobasidium sp. 428 | reverse complement strand
GCTGCAAGTGGGAACTATCTAAACCTAACTAAGGTAGTCGGTCGCTATAGCTATAGGGCGCAGAAGTATCTATTAAGACTGCTATCTACACAAGTTAGACGAGCTGGGCTCAAATCTGATCTCACTGGTAAGTGGTAAGTAAATGGTGAAAAGAAGGATGCATTCTCAACGCCCTTAAGGGGCTCCTTATATACTACAGGAAGAAGGTCTGTGCGTACATGACTAAAGGACAACAATAACTATGCTCAGACCATAGTAACTACGGAGAACATGATACGAGACAACTGTAACTAGGTATCTATGGCGCAACAGAAGTGGAACGATCCGTTACAAGGTACAGATGGTGTCAGTGACAGTTACCTGGATAAAACGGTGTCATGGTACGACGTCGTAACTAAGGAACATCGGACCATAGCAACAATGGTGCTACTTCAGTTCTAGGCCACTGGGATGATGAGGGGCTTAGAGCGATGGGCTAGCAATGTTGCAAAGCAATAAACAAATGCATTTGTCATACAAAGAGGTCACATGACTATCTCCTGGAATATCCCATCGCAAACCCTTGTCCAGCATCAAAGTACAGAGTCCTTCCATCCAACACATCGATTATGTATTGGTTACGCTCTGAACTGAAAGAGGCATAAATGTCACAAACACACAAATATAACTAAGTAAAGTAGAATGAGTGGGAATAGCTCAGGGACTAAGTGGAATGAGGAATAGAAGTGTATTCAATAGACTAGGACGATGAGACAACAAGTCTGAGGACAATCCCCTTAGCTGTCACTAGTGTCATGACTTGACACACTTCCACATATTATATTTCATTTTATTATAAACTCTTTAGACACATAATTTTTATAGAACATCTGTAAGGATGTGTTATCTCTTTGTCATCAGGGTTGATTAGTCAGAAGTCACATGATCTCAGAATGTTCCAGAAGTCTTTGTCATCTTGGATTTCACATCTCATATCAAATACCTGTATGACTTGGTCCACTTCTTAATTTGTTTGTGTAGATATGAGGCTGTGTTCTCTGGTGTATATAACCCAGGGCAAGTTCAAGGTTACGGTCCAAGAACTTGACCTTCTGGTCAATTCTACCTATTCCTTCCACATTCCTCTTAGTCACTGTCCATCAGGGACACACTACTTCATTGAGACTATCCATCTTGGAATAGGCTTGACAACTAGCATATGTAGCATAAAAGATGAAATCATAAGTGAAAGGTGAGTCAATCTCAGGCCTAACACCTGGACTTAACAGGTAGCGTCTATCTGAGCAAATATGAAATGGGGGTCTGGACTGATGAGACAGGAATCTGGACTGAGGTCATGTGACAACACCCAAATCAAGGAATACAAGCTATGACAAACACTACTATAGATATGTACAAGCACTGAAGCCAGTGCTGGAGTCATGTGAGTCACAAAATAATGTAAAAGGCCATAAGGGCTGAAATAGTGAGTCATGAATGGACTCAAGAAAATATATAAAATAGAGAAGTGGATATATGCGCCATATATGCGCAGTATGAATGTTTGTAAGGGTCACTATGGACCCAGGTAAAAGTAAGTAAGGGCCAGTGGCCCGGAATAGAAGAGTAATGGCCAATAAGGCCAGGAATAGAAACAGTAGATGGCCAAACAGGCCAGGAATCAGAGTACAAGTCTGGGAATAGGCTGAAGGATGAAGAAAATGAAAATAGGTATATAACGGGAGGTTGTCAGAGTGTGAGGTCATGAAACGTACTGCGCATGACTCAAAGCATTTTTGTAGGGTATAAATACAGGCCCTACAAGCCCTCTCCTACCCATTCTCACACTCATATCCATACACTTTTGTATGATTCTATTGTTCAAACATTTTGATTTCTATAACACTTATATCTTGCTGAGTTCTTATAGTAAAAACACACAGAAATGTGCGGAAAAGAGATCAAATTCAATACTACTTGGTGTACCAAAGAAGTACCCAGATTTGATAAAAGAGAAATCGTAAGAATTTAGATAAAGTTGTGGCCAGCCCCTGGCTCTTGGAGAGAGTAAGTCTAGAGCACTAGGAAGTCATGTCAGTGTCCATAGCACACATCCATAACAAGCCAAGGCGCCAGCTTTGGTGATGGATTCCACTTGCAACATTCTGTAAACATCTTCTAGGGTCACAGCCACTTGTGCAAGGTGGATGTCCTGGAAGCAGCGGTTTTTCATCAGCTTGACGACTCAGACAGAAGACTGGGATCTACCTACTTTATAGAGTGCAATCATTGTTGACAAACCAGTCTCTGCAAAAACACCCCCATGGGAAGTCATACAGCAGTGCTCTACTGCAGTCACTTGTGAGTGATCTTTTGCAAGGCTCAGTCATACAAGGATCCTGCTTGGATCAGTGTTTCCATCATTGATTGGACCTCACCCTCGTTGAGATCTACCAAACAAGCCAAGGAGGCTTCAAGGGTCTGAGCACAGGAAGCTGTTGACACTGAGCTGTAACGTTGGAGCCGTACGTGAGATTTGCTGCCAAACTGGCAGGAAAGGCTGTAAGCTTGTTCACCCACAAGGTCAATGGTATCCTTCGTTCTGGAATCTGTACAGTGCCTGAACCGCTCTGCTTGACGGTAGGATGAATTCCCATGTCAGGCTCAGAAGCATTTACAACAGCAATTGAACAAAGAAGGGCCTGAGCCCTAGGTTCATTACCTGCAACCTGATATTTTAACTCATGGGGAACCTGTGCCACCTCAGCATTGGGTGGAACAGGAAGGGCAACTGGCACATCAGTCTTGTTGGTAGGCCAGGCAGTAAATTTCTGTCAGGCTTGACCCTTTGAAGCCCCAGAACAATTCAAACCATCCAGGTTGTTGGAGCTAGAAAAGGAAGTAACAGTTCCAACAGCACTGTATCCTGGCTCCTGGTCTTCTCTCTGTGGCATCTGATTGGGTATTGCTGGAAAGCTTGAGGACAGATCCAGTATTCAGATTGATGGTGCCCAATTGATTGAACAATTCTGCATTAGTGGGAGCAAGCACAGGTGTAGGGGTAGGGGGATGGGAGGGGGCAGTTGGAGTTGAAACAGCAGGTTTCGTGGTTGACTGCTCCAACAATGTCAGACTACACTGTCTGTTGGTTTTGTTGGAAAAGACAATGGGCAAGCACACTGCAGAAGCCTTTGGCAGATCTGCTTGAGAGTATGTTGACAAGTGGGTGTTCATTCTCGTGGTAGTTGACTGTCTTTTGTCATGATCCTCAGATCAAGACATCTTACTTCTCCTGCCCCTCTCTAACCTGCCCTTTTCACCCTGTGTTGTTTTATCTGTCTTTGTCATCTGTTCTCACTTATTTTCCCTATGTCTCCAACTGCTTGCTCGCCAACGCTTCATGCGCTCGTGCAAGTGTTGCTTAGATGTGCACGTGTCTCCTTCTCCTCCTACCTTGCTTGTATTTGTTTAGCGCCCATGTAATTGCCTGGTTTGTACTGTCTCCAATATATCAACAGTGTGAATCATTCTGGTTAACCCCAAGAACAATTCACCTTGTTGTTTCACCCATTCTCACTGCGCAGCATAGTTCCTAAGTCATTCTAGGACTTGCTAGTGTTCTACTCTGGGCTACCTGTGTTCCACAGGTTCACCTCCTGTTGGGTTGTGACATCTTTGTTTAGGTTGGTGTGACCAAGGTGCCACATTGGAAGAGTCATTGGGCAAAGTGTTCTCATTCTCTGTTGCAATCACAGGAGAGATTCTGAATAAGAGGGAGGCACCAAAAATGGATAGGTGAATTAGTGGCCGTAGTGAGCACAATCACTCTCACACATTCCTTCAAGTGCCAGGTATTGGGCATTTGATTTTTTGTAGACACAGCAATTACGTTGCATGTCCATGATTGACAATTCGCAGATCTCCTCTGCCGCTGTCATTGCAATGGGCAACCAAGCATCATCTAAAGTCACGAAGGGCCTGAGGTATAGAGTAGGTGTCATGAGGTATTTGGATAGTGCACTGTGAAAAGGAAATGGCTCACCTCACTCAATTGAGCCACAGTGGTTATGTCAGTATCTCTGAGCAGTCATATTGCAATCTGCTGGAGACCTAAAGTACGTGTTCTCTGGGTCAGGTTTTGGTCTCTGGGTCAAGCTGAGAAAACTCTGGGTGATATCAGGTTTCTCATAGCTCACGCTTAATTAGAAATACAGAGAGTCTGCATAGGTTCCACAATGTAACAGTCCAACATGAACTGAGAGTAGGCTAGCAGTTCTATATAGACTACAACTTCTAAGGAGACATTGAATTGCCTCATCAAGCACTGGATAAAGGCCATATTTTATTCACAAGTAAGCACGCAGTCCATCTAATCATTCTGACCTAACAATGCAGCAGCTGACAAGAGTGGTTCCAACGTGCCAAATCAATCCTTGTGCTTCTTGATAATCATGTGGCACCATCTAAGATACATAACGTCAGTATGTATTATGGGGGCTTTGATCCATCCAGGAGCTTCATGAGTGTACCCACACTTGGCAATACAATCCTCCAGTTTGTCTTCTACCATGTGCCAAAGCTCTTGGTCAACGCAACAAGCAATGCCTACCGTACTCCCAGCAGTTGCTATTTGTGGATCAACAGGGGTACCCTTATTGTCATTGAGCGGAGTTATAGCCAATGGTGAGTTTGTGCTTGGTGCAACTGCAGTGGCCTTGTCTTGGATCCCGCAGGCAATGTCACGCTAAAATTGTTCTTATAGTCAGCCTGTGTGCTTTATACCAAGCTCAGTGGACTGATACAAGACTTGCAAAGGCTTCAATCAGACACATTTGAGAATCATGGGGTGGGTCCTGAAGTACCCCAACCCAGTGCCCTTACATGAGGTGCCGCATTAACTGAAGGAGTGGAAGTGAACCAGAAAATCTGTATCCCCAGATTAACAAGCAGGGAAACAAGCAGGTGGAACTGATAGGGTACTTCACCAAGTATGTAGCTGCACTCCACCATTTTCTGTAGCTTCTCCTTGACATGGGTAACTTTGCATTGCAGGTAGTCTTTTGTTGTGACACAAAAAATGGCATCATCAGCAAAAATGACCATACAAATTCAAAACCCATTCAAATGGATAAAAATTTGGATTGCCCAATATATCAGGTATGGTAGTGCAACTGCAGTAGAATTCTCATATTAAAACATGATTAGGCAGAACCATGACAGTGTTCAGGTTGTGCAACAGGTAGTGGCACAGTTGTTGATCAAAAAGCTTCTATTTGTATAAAAATAGTTGGACTCATAGATATATAATACATGACCAAGTATCTTACCTTGTGACCATTGGATGGTTTTCATTCCTCCTTGATCAGCGTACCAAGGTGCCTGCAGTGCACATAGAGGTGAGCACACATTTATTCAATACCACCAATCCAATGAGCTTGAGCAAGCACAGCAAAGAAGTAAATAGCATTCTGCTGGCATGTATTGCTCTGTTCAGAGTGACACGCTCAGCTCAAGATTATAAAACAACCAGTAAGCATCTGCTTACTCAATTGAGCTTGTGGAGAGTTGTTTGGTCAGGTTTAGCTTTGTCGCAAGCATGTCAATGTCAACAGGGGGCAATCCAATGTACTTAGGCTGCTGAGCATTGCTAAATGATTGTAATGAGCTGCCCGCGCTAGTATGGGAATTCATTAGAGCAGATAGTGGTGGGTAAGTAGAGTGCTGGTGTTGCAAGCACGTTGAATACTAAAACATCTAATATAAATGGTGAGGATACACTGTGCTATTCACATGACAGAACAAGTGAAACTGCTGCATGAGTTGAATAGTAATGATAGATATGGTGCTGAGACAGGAGTGAACAACACCACATAATTTTCAAAATCACTGAAACAGCGGCAGCAAAGATATGTGACAGCCATCGTATATCAATAGATGTGTTGCTAAAGATGCCTGGTTACCATCCATTCTATGTTTGAGAGAGCAGGACATTCAAGTCTGCCACAGGGGCGTGTGGGCGTACGGTGAGGAGACAAGTGCCGGAGTTTGCTCACATGATCACACGGGTAGTCCCGGTGTGGCAACCTCAAGGACAAAACCAACTATATGCGCATATACTTATGCATATTTACAAATGATCTAATTAGAGTAGGAAGTTCTTGATCAAATGGGTAGATCAAAACCCTACCAACCTCAGGTCAAGACCTGATCAATGTCTGACCAAGACCTTGGCTGTCTGGCTAGGCCCTGGCTGAACTGGGCTGAAGTCCAGTTATGTGTATATTAGGCTGACAAGCCCTGACAGTCATGCATTAACAGGTCATCAGGCACAAACAACATGGCACGTGGCCTCCATTGCAACAGTGGAGGTGAAAAAACAATCCTGATTGGTGGAGACTGCCAATTGATAGGGAATGTACAAAAGTCTGTTGCTTGTCTGGAAAGCACTGAGGTATGTTGCTAGTGTTCAGTTCATTGTTCTCAATAGATCTCAGATATCAATAAGCCTCTATCACATTTGACTCATTCATGCACCTCACTCCTCCTCTTCCTATCACAGATACCTGGCACCATGTTATCCATTTTGTACCTTGTGAGTTGGTTAATGCTCCGCTTGCAGTTCAGATCGAAGTCCCAAAGATTTTGAATCTGGATACCTGCAGGAACTATTTGGACAGTATTTCAACGTTGACCCCAAGAATGTGTGTTTTATTCATCTTGTTTCTATTACTCTTATTCATCTGCTTCCATCATCCTGCAATTAACATCTAGTCCCACAAAATTACAGAGATATGACAATTACATGAACATAACCAACCTCACCAAGCCAAGTATCCCTGTCTTGTACAGTCTCTACTCCTAAAATCCACTGCCAAACCTCCCACCTCAACCTCAAAATGGCAAATCATTCAAAGTTTTCTCCCTTTACACGCTCTATCAGTGAAAACCGTGTGGGGTAGGAAGTTCTTGGAGTGATTCTTGCTACCCAACCTTTATGCAGAGCACCATGGACCCACTTATGGGTATTTGGACTACTCCTGACCCAATTAGGGGACTGAGAATTGGTCAGGAGTGCTCAAAATCCACTGGGTCTGACCATATGAGGAAACATTTCTTTTTTGGAAAAATATCCCCAAACATTTTTGTGATCACAAATATGATTTGTCAGGTCAGTTAGCAGATATTTCATACTGGTGATCACAAAAAATGCTTTTGGATACTTTCCCACAAAGATAATGTTTCCATATATGGTTAGACCCAGTGGATTCTGAGCACTCCCAATCACTGCTTGGTTTCCTATCTAGGTCAGGAGTGCTCTGGATCCCCATAGGTGGGTCAGTGTGACACTTATGGCTATTCCAGTTCAGAGCATCACCAACATGTAATCAATGTGCTGGATGGAGGGACTCTTTATGTGAATGTCAAACATAGGCATTGGATGGGAAGCCTTAGGAGGTAGTCATGTGACGTGATCTTGTTAGATGACTAGTACACTTATCTGTTGATCTGTTATCTTGTGAGACCTTTGCTCTAAGTCCTCTGTCATCCTATTGGCTTAGTTTAGAAGTAGCTCCATTGTTGCTATGGTCTGATACCCCCTAGTTACAATATAGTACCATGACATCCAGGTAACTGTTGCTGGCACTGTTTGTACTTAGCAACGGACCGTTCCACTTTTGTTATTAGGTCTTGCACCATAGTTACCTAGTTACAGTTGTCTGGTATCATGTGCTCCATAGTTACTGTGGTCTGCATGTAGTTATTGTTGTACTTTAGTCATGTACACACAGACCTTCTCCCTGTAGTATATAAAGAGCCCCTTAAGGGCGCTGATAATGTATCCTTCTTTTCACCATTTACTTACCACTTACCAGCGAGACCAGACTTGAGCCCAGCTTGTCTAACTTGTGTAGATAGTTATCTTGATGCATGCTTCTGCACCCTACAGCTACAGCAACTGACTACCTTAGTTAGGTCTAGATAGTTCCCACTTGCAGCGTTACTAGTTTCCAGGCCGAGGATCCAGCATTCCTAGATAAGCCTGACGCATTATAGCATGCTCAGTGAGAACACTTCCCTTTACTAGAGGAACCTTGGCGCTTTGCTACTAGTGAGTGCCCAACGCAGTTAGACGGACTAGACTCAGTCCTGTCCACTAGTACCACCACTGCTACAACCATACAACTCCTTGACTGGACACATCTTAACGGACAGTGTACACTTGAGATGACAAGCCCTGCCTTACTATGTTATCTTGGATCAGACAAGATGGCCTCATGTTACTACTCAGTAGCTCTTGGCCACCACACATTAGCTGTTGCTCTTGTCATTTTACCAACACAAGAGTTGCTGCCGCGTGACCGTTAGGAGCAGTCCAGATACCCCTAGGTGGGCCTAGGGTGCTTTGCAAAAAAATGGGGTAGTGGGAATTACTCCAAAGAACTTCCTACGCAGCAGGGTTTGGCTGATGTCTGAACTTCCAGCCCATGCAGGACAGTGCACCTTTTATCCAGCCTGTGCTCCACAAAACTGTGAACTTACAGGGCGTCCATAGCACGTTTGGCATTCTAATCCTTGATGTGTATACTCCAGTCTAGGCATGTTTGTGTGAGGCAGCTATTGAGTGGTCACCAAGCAATACGGAAGTTACGATAGGCTAAAGTCAAATCTGTGAATAACTGCCCATATGTTGGTGCAAGGCATAATGTTCTTTGAGGGGATCTTGCCCCCATGCAGTACTAACGCTCCATTTGGGGTACTTCAACCCCCTTTTCTTGAGTTTCACGACCAGTACATTGGCAACACAATATTTGAACTGGTTAAACTACTGTTTGTGGGTTTGTTTTTTCCTTGGCCTGAACCCAGCGTTTGACACAGCTGAGAGTTTAATCACCTGCACATCAACCCATATTGGTTCTTCACTGTCTCCATTGTCTTACTACCCATCACTTGACCCCTTGCCCTGAGCCTTTCAGCTTCCTCACTCCCAGACTTTCAAATAGTTCACATCCCATTACTAACCTTCCTGCTCATCATCCTCAATGTCACTCAGACATACAAATTCTCTTGGGCACAGGGTGACGGCGCAGCTGAATATAGGCGAGTATACAACTGATTGAATACAATTGTTGACTCACTGACTTGGAGGTTCAGAGCAGGAGGTGTTGGCATCACACCTGAAGCCAGTGCATCTGCGTTCTTCTTCACTTTACAAACTGTTAGTGTAGAGGTCGGATACACTGGGGATGCTCAAGCAACTAGATCAAAAATAATAAATCCACAAAAAAATGCATACGTCAACACTTACATTTACTGGATGGAACAACAACACTGGACACAACATTTAGAACACTTTGTGGACGGGCACAGACTATGCACAAGGTGGTGATCACCTCAGTGGAAGTCTGAGGAGGGCAAGGAGGGCAAGGAGGGGTGTCTTTCTGTTTTGTGGTTGGAGGCTGCAAGTTGGACACTGCAAGCAGGAAAACATGAGGTGGTGGAAGGCAGCAGAAGGTAAGCATGCAAGCTCACCTAGGTGCTGCAAGTGCTAAATGATGTGGTACGCATCAGTTACTAAGACTGGCGCATGTACCATCAAATCTGATATCGAAGTATTGATGTGAATTCAAGTATCTGTGAACAGATGATTGATAATCAAATGTAGTTTACATGACCTGGAGACAATTAAATTGGTGTTGCAAGGAACTGAATAGCCTTGAAAATGTACAAACATGCCCTAACTTCTGGCGCTGGCTCCTTCCTCACTTATTACTATCCGAGCAGGTCTGTACAAAGAATATATTTTGCTAGTTGATGCTACTCCACATTTTTTCTTCCCTTTTCTTCCTATCTTTCTCCTGATCAATCTGGGGTGCAGTCTGGTATATGGAACCGCACCCTCCCTCATGCTCTCCCCACCTCACTGACCCAGACACACTTGACAACAAGGCTTTGGGCCACCTAATTTTGAGGAGACAAAGAAGAGTTGGGTGTGACCCCCACCCTTGGCAGATACAAATTGCAGTTGTGCCTGTGAAATGTCAGAACACTCAGTGTATTGCCAGGACAGGGTTTAGAAAGACTCTCTTGTTTGTGATAGTGTTGTACACGCAGCCAAGGAGGGTCTGTTAGGATTATATCTCCCCTCAACTGCATTGAGGAGCAGGTGAAGACATTTTAACTGTGGCAAACACTGGCCTTGGCGGTCAACTGGATCACCAAGTCTAATTTGGTCCAAGATGTGAGTGCAAACACAATGTAGACCAATCAATGCTGGTGGTAGTAACTAATACACTCTCTGGTATTTCCTTGCAGGGCAGTACCAGATTGAAATCCTGCCACTTCAGTCTTTTTGTGTGTTAAATACACTATACCCAATTGATATCTAACAAGCTACAGATGTGGTTTCAGGTGACAGTGATCAAAGAAGTGCACTAAATATTTCATCAACATGCACCTCCCGCAAAGGCAAAGAGCACTTCTGGGGTTGTTGCTGAGCGCTCACCACTTAGCCACAAGCTATCATACACAATCGTATGGCTCACACAAAGTATACCCACATATACCCACAGCTAGCATGTTTATGCAATTGGATCACCCTCTCCTTGCTGTATGCAACCTTTTGCAGCTGTTCATTCACAGTCCACAGTCACTGTGCACAGCACAGCTGTCAGCAGCACACAGTGCACAGTGCACAGCACATAGTCACTGTGCAACACAGCGTTGCACAGTCAATCACAGCGCTGCACAGCTACCTGCAGCAGGAATACAAGGATTGGATTGGTTGAAGTAGAACATCGGGTCCCTAGTATAGCCATGTCTCACATGTATGTATGTAAAGAGGCTTTTTGAGGCGGTTGTATGCACTGATCTCTTTTACTCTCACATGCCATTGCAACTTGTCGTGATCCACTTCTTTGTCTCACGACATACACGCTGCGCGCTTCCCCTTTTTTTGCCTTGTGCCTTCGCCTCGGACCTTAGTACAGACGCGCCCTCTCACACTGGTTGTGGCTTGACACTCATTAGCCCCTTCGTATGCAACCCTTACACAAGCAGCACAGCCTGTGCAGCGCTTACCCCTTTTGCCACCTCTTGTGTCTATGACTTGTTCCCACTGTATCAACCCACTTCCAGAATGTACTGCCTCGCTCTACAATGTATGACTCACGTACGCACAGACCATGTACCTCGCAGTATATATACAGTGGAGAACAAGCCAAGTATCCTCAGCTGGTTCTATCTCGTCAACTCTCCCCTCTACAGTGTGACTATACTGGCAGGCTTCATTGCAGCTAGTGTTACAAGTAAGGCAGCGTTAGATTAGCATCGCAACCCAAGCACTTTGGGCAGTTGATCCTCACTCCCTTCAGATCAGACTTGAGACCACTTCGACTTGTGGCTTGCACCAGCCACTAGACTAAAGATACACAACATCACCAGTGCCTATTCAGGCCAAGGGACCGCAGTCCACATTGAAGCCACGAGGCGCACCTACAAGCGGGTTGCAACAAGACACCCTCAGCACAAGCGTGAGGCGTACCGAGTCTCTCAACGGACGTAACAGCAAGCTCACACCTTAGATAGTACAGGGTTGTGACACAACTGAGACTTGAGCCTTGCATTGTCTGCCTACTAATTTTGCAGTGTCACTAAGTCCAGGTGAGCCCCAATGTATACAAAGTAGCCTCTGAAAATAGCATGCCCATTTGAACTCTGGTTGACTCGGTTCCTTGCATAGGGTCAGGAACTCAGGTCTTGTATCACCTTTTGGTGAAAGCAGATCTTGAGCTGATGGGATGTGCACAGAAATTCCCATTTCCTGCTGGTCCAGTCTGACACTGGAACTTTGACAGTCCCAATTGTTATGCCTTGGTAGAGCCAGAAGATTCAGTGCTCCTCCACAGCCTCTATTGTCACCTTCCAGCAGTTGAAAAGGCCTGGGACAAAGGGTATGGAGTTTTTTGGGTCAGATTCATCTGGGAACTTATTGTTACCATGTCAGCAAGGAGGTTTGCAACCACAGGGATACAGCAAGTCAGCACATTTACAATGCCCACCACTACTCCCATTTCCACTACAGCCACCCAGAACAAAGCTTTGCTTCCTTGCAAGCAACTACTTGCGGCAAGTCTTGCACTCTTCTTCAGTTTCTTTACAACATTTATTGAGATTGATGACACCAAAGTCAATGAGGTGACCCAGCTTTGAGCATAATTATTTGAGTGTTGAAACATTGATTGGACAATAGGCCAGCCTGGGGCGAGACACACAAACCCAACCCCCCTCAAGGCTAGCAATCTCCATCTGGCATTGAGCAGCATTTGGAAAAGTGAAAAAAGGCATATGTTGAAGGTATAATTGTGATGATATCCCAATTGATTGACCACAAACATGTCTCCCACAATCAAAATTCAACTCAGTGAGAACTCAACAATTACCTTGCTATATACCACAGAGTACAGTCCGCAGTGGTTCTGAACTCAGTTAGTCAAACTTACCTGGAGATGCTGAATGGGGGATTTGATCAAAGCCAACCTCTCAACCTCTGTTGTGAAGCCACAGGTGCATGACAGCCGATCCAAGTAACTATTGGTCTGAAGTGTTGAGTGAAGCAGAATCATTAAGCCTACTCCAGCGGTTCTGTCAATAGAGTAAGCTGTTGCTGTTTCTTAGGTCCCCCTCAAGCTGATTCAATGTTATTCAAGACATCAAACGATTTGCCAAGTGCCCCTGTCTAGGCAAAAAACTCTATAAAAACTGCCTTCAAGTCCCCAGGTTGTCTTCAAACTCAGATTGAATATGTCACAAAACTAGCTCACCAGACTCATTTTGAGGATACCACAGAAATGGGTGATATCCCCCAAAACATTTTGGAAAACACCTTGCCTAGCTATATTCTTCACAGAGCTAAGAACAGTCTCAGTTTAATGGTTGGAGAACATATTCGTGCTTTGGGTGTTGGACAGATTAGGTAGTAAGGGAATTGAGGAATTGAGTGTGGTTGCAGGCTGAGAGCACACAAGCAACATAGCCCCACCAGTCATGTAACTGGGATGTGTGCTCTAATAGAACTCAGAACTATGTATGGAATCAGTGTAACAAACATATCCTGTACTATAAGCCTCACAAGATTGACACAGTGTTGACATGGGAGAAGTGAGAGCAGAGTGGAGGTCATGATTGTGTTGATTGAGATTGATTGACAGTGCTTGACCCAGCCTGGTGGAGTCAGGGCTGATTGGTGTTGAACTCGTGGTTCATCCGTGATTGAGCTGGTCAATCAGACAAGAGCGCTACCAGCTAGACCCTACCACGTGATAGTCACATGTCCCTCACTCATCAACAGGCACACCTTCTCTTAACCACAACCACCACCTCAACTATGGCTGTCCCTAATGACCCAGCTCCAAAGACCCTTCACATATCACCTTTGCCTGGAGGATAAGTTAAACATAGTATTGTTGAAGCTAGTTGGACCATGTGGTAAGTTTGCTTCTCATATGAATTGCACTCCGGCAGCTCACAAAATCTAGGCCACATTTTCTGACTCAGCTGCATTGAACGCTTGCAAGCTGCACAACAAGGGCTTGAAGAAGGTCCTCTATGTCCCTCCTGTTACTCTGCAGACACATTCCTTAGGCCAAAACCCGTGCAAGCCAAGCCTCTCACATTGCAAGCCAAGTACGAAGCGCTGGCAACAAAGGTTGCAGATCTTTGGTAAGTAGTTGCTGCCCGCTATGTCGCATCTTACTATACGGCTGAATGGAAAACAGGAAGAAGGCACAAGAGCAGCAGCATCTTGTCAATCAGGTCAAAAACATGACACTGGAGAAGGAGGAAGAAGAATGTTACCTGATTTGGAATTGCGACTATTTGTGTGCACACGCATTGGGATCTACCAGTGGAGAGGCAAGCTTGAAAGTGCCTAAGTGGTAAGTCCTCCTTGCTCAGTAGCCTAGTCCCTCATGCTGACATTGTTCTTCTGCCAGCATGTGCAGATGATCAAGCCTGTTTGTTAGCCTGGCATATGTGACCTAACACATATGAGTACAGACTTTGTGAGATGTTTGAGTCCCATAGGTACCAATTCAGGATCAACCAGTGGAGAGGCGGGTCTGCAGTAGTCTTTGCTCTGACACTTACATGGTCCAGCTGGAGTGGGTTGTTGCAGGGTTGTGTGTGTGGCTGTGGTGTGGCTTGTGCAATCACTGACCAAGAACAGCCTTGACAGAAGAAGCTCTGCACCTGCAATGCAATAAGCAGTAAGCCATGCAACAAAATCAAAGCAAAAATATGTGTCTGCACCAATGGACATGATAATGGCTTGTCAAGATGAAGTCAAAAACATGGGTGCAAGAATCTGTGAGGGTGCACTGGCTTGCCTTTGAGGACCAAGTGTTCCTGGACATTGATGGGCAACACAACGCGCTTATCAATCAGTGGGTCTTCCCGCTGGTACATCATGTACAACTATGGATTTGTCATGATCCTCAAATCCTGACATCTCTTTCTCTTGCCCCTCCTTCGTCAGCTCTCTGTCCCATGTGTAGTTCTGTGCCTTAGTCATATGCCCTCGCTTGTTCTCGCTTGTTTGTTTGATTTCTCCGCTCGCTTGCCTGCCGTCGCTTTGTGCGCTTGTGCAAGCGCCGCTTAGATGTGTCCGTATGCTCCCTCGCTTCCTGCTCGCTTGTAACCGCTTAGTACTCACGTAGTCACTTGATTTGTAGTTCCTGCAATATATAAACCTTGTGAATCGTTCTGGTTAACCCCAAGAACGATTCACCTCGTTGTTTCCCCACTCTTCACTGTGCTGAGCAACCTCTAAGACATTTGGAGTTGTCTAGCACTCAAAACTCCGTCCACAAGTTCACTTCCTCACAGGTTGTGACAGGATCATAGGACACGCAATTCACTATCACATGCAATCACCCTTTCATGCTGGGATCAAGACTCTCCAGATAAACAAGCGCTGGACCTAGTAATTGGCACCTACGGCAACTTGAGTTGCCGCTCACCTCAATATTTTGTTATGATTTTTTCAGGATAGGTAGGTCCTTGGCTGAGCTTACGAAATATGTAAAAAAAAATTCGGGTTAAGAGGTAGGTTGTCGGGAAAAACAGCAATCTTTACCCCAACAAACTTGTTAAGGTTTCATGTAGGGCATTTGGACATAAGAACACGTGATAAAATACCCTTCGGGCTATGATTTGACGGCAGGCTCGGTTCTACGCCTTGGGTTGGCTGTTTTGAATAGCTGGCATTCGCATCACATATGCATTGAGGAGTCGCAGCATTCGTTTCAACACACTAGTGACTGGCTAAAACACCTTGTATCTGACAGCATTATGAACACCGTGTAAGATAGTTCTCACATGACTATGATATAACACATGAGAGCGACATCGGTGGGCGGCTGAGCACCGCCATCGATATGCGACCCAACCATGAGGCTATGCAATGGCGGAGCTCTCATTTGCTCGGACTAGGGTGTGGCGCTGTCCCAATTCCAAGCCTCGCAGAACCTTTCATTGATTCAGATACTTCTTCACCCTGTCAAAATATCTACTCTCAGATCCTGCAGTATCTGCCGTTCGCGTTGTTACCTTGCTTCATATTCAGCACTGTCTGTTTGATCGGACGCGGTAGTAGTAGGTACCGACATTGAAGTTCCAAGCCTCGGTGGCCTTTTCCAGCCGCGCATCGGGAGTCCAGACAAAGTCACGGGTTGTTTGGTGCTCCGTCGCTGACGTCATATAGTATCACTACACCAGCAGTGTGTGTGAGTATATCTACTCTCCTGCAAGATACATTCGCCGCACTCTGCCCGTATTGGTTGAGATGAGTACTATGAACGACTCTGCATGAGCGAGTCTCACTAGGCAGGCGAGCCAGGACAAGAGTGACGCAGTCAGCTGCATTGAGTAGGTGTTCCGTAATCATTGATTATTCCACTAAGGACTGTGAGCCGTCACTCTGCTTTCTTATTCACATTTTATGATTGTTCTGACTTGTTGACCTGTACATATTAGCAGGTGATTGGCAACGTGCATCGCATAGGGTGCCTTTTCATTATTCACATTGTGACTAGGCATAGGTCAAATTTTTGGATTTTATTTCGTTAGGAAAAGTTCGAGACATCCGGAACGGAGCTGCTTTCATGAGACTCGATGGCCTCTCTCGAGAGGCCATCGGTCTCACCATTTGCTCACTAAGTCACTTGCCCAATCCTTGACTCCTGTCAGACTGTAACTGATATGGTATAAGTATATGTAATACGTGCAGTGTCTCAAGCTCATCGTCTGCGTTTAGCGTGCGTTAAGTAGTAAACCGTCCCCAGCAGCGTTTATCGACCGCTCGTTGGGCGGATCCCGGAGGCCATCGAGCCTACGATCATTTCCAGTTTTCACGTGATGCTCTCACGTGACCTTCTGTCAGGTGCTCCGCCAGCGGATATTATCGTCTGCATCCGGACATTACGTCCTAATTTCCACTACCACCCGCTCTGCCACCAACACACTCGCAATCCCGTTTCTACTTGACCAACAACATGGCCAAGATCGCTGCCAACCGGAAATCCAAAGCTGCCGCGGCGCAGGCAGAACCAGGTAGCTCGAAGGGCAAGGTAAAATTTTACATTACCTGATTTCGAGAAGAGTTTGCTAAATCGGCCTTTTCCGCGTATATAGTCTGCCCAATCGCGCACTCGCGCCACCGCTGAGCGCTCTCGTTCGCACGCCGCCGCGGACGAGGACTATGACGAACTGGAAGCTGCGCGTCCCAAGAAGAAGATGAGACGAACGACGGGAGACCGACGCGCACGTGAGCAGGACGAGGACGAGGAGCAGGAGGATGCGGATGCAGCGAAAAGGAAGAAGGCAAAGGGCAAAGGTAAGGCCGCACAACCAGACGAGGAGGAGCAGGAGCAGGAGGAGGAGCAGGAGGAGCAGGAGGAGGAGGAGGAAGAGGAAGAGGAAGAGGAGGAGGAGGTATGTACGCCGCATTGATTCGGCTCGCAGACACTCACTACACGTAAAGCCTGCCGATCCCGCTGCAAAGCGATCGCGTGGAGCTTCCTCGAATGTTAAACGGAAGGACCACGATCGGACTGGGAGGGGGAGCAGCCCCGCAAGAAATCTCGAGGTGGCACGGCAGAGGTGGTGCTTTCAGACGCGGATAAGGCCGCACGAGAAGGGTCGGCGGTAAGCCATTTCTAGATGGTTGGTGCGCGATACACGCTGATCGGAAACGCAGGACTACGGTGGTGTCACGGTGAAGTGGGAGAGCAGCGTGCTCCGGCTGCGGGTCGAGGCCGTCAAAGTCGATGCGGAGCAAGAGCAGGCTGCACGAGAGTTGGCAGCGGCTCGCATTGGCTCCGCGCATCTCCGGTTCTGTGGTTTGAACGACGTTTACAGCAACGTCAACCTGGACGCGGATCCCAACGCTCGCGGCAATCCCCGCGGCCTCAGCATATCCCACGTCGACAAACTCCACCAGGCCGTGCGTCTCCCGAATGGCAAGAAGGATCATGAAGCCCCGATCGCTATCGCCGTCCCCGGCCGTCTCCTTTCTCCGAAACTTGTCGAGGCCATGCAAAAATCCGAGGCCACCGATATTCTTTCCCAACCCCCCGCTCTCGTCCTGGAATCTCCGACTAGCAAAGAGGAGAGCAAACTGGAGAACGACCTTTTTTTGCTCCGCCGCGGCGATGAGTGGCTCTCGACCGAGGAGTTGTACGCGATAAAGGAGCGATTGGACGAGATTCGCAGCGCGAAGGAGAAGGCCAAGTTGTACAACGGCAATCATCGTATTCGTGCGATGTTGAAGTGTACGGACGAAGTCATCAAGCTGCGGGGGAACATGCGCACGTTGATCGAGGAGGGGCAGACCCCGCCGGAAGAAATCGAGGAGATGATGGAAGAAATTTTGGACAGGGCGGAGAGGTTGACATGGCGATGCCATGTGTACGATGGTAAGTGATATTCGCGCATGCTCTACCGTTGTTAAGCCCTAGTTGACCATCATTCACTCGATAGCCGACAAGTTAACGCCAGCGGCCGCGAGCGCGTTGACCAAGAATGAACATTCGAGGCCGGCGAAGGGTATGGAGGGAGGGGAGAAAGTGTGGTGGACGGCGCAAAAGTTCTATGGAGAGATCGCAGCAGAGATGGAGAAAGGTACCGAGGAGGATCCAGTCGATCGCCCCGCTGCGGCAGGCATCGTGCAGGGGCGATGGCGGGGGGAGTTGGGTATGAAGATGTCGATGACTGGCCAGGACGAGGAGGCATAGAACGAGAAGGAGACGACGTTCTACAGGAGGAACAAGCAAATCAGCGACCTCGTGGGTAAGGACACGGCCTCCCGACTATTCTTTATCTCGGCCGGTATGGAGATGATGCTGGAATGCTGCCCTGCGCTCTGGGCGATCGGCAAAACTTTGGAGCGATCGGCGGCCATCGAAATGCTGCGCCCCTCGGGCGGGCCACTGATCGCGCATTTTTGGCTCTCTCTCCAGACTCTTATTCACGTGCGTACACAGCGACTTATACTTATATTCTACCGACCTAGATCTAACAACTTGTGTAGGTTTTCAACGTCGCGGACGGCGAGAATATTCAAGGGGCCGAAGAATATCTTGCCACCCATCCCAAAGTCGCGATCGCTGGCAATCCTACCGCCGCGCCTTTCTATCAATCCCTTCATGTCCGTCCGCTACGCGTTCCGCCCCTCCTCTCCCTCTTCGAAGACAAGCAGAGCGCCAAGTTCGGAGATCTCTACACGAAGGCGATGACCCCCCACATGTCGAAGCTCAAGTGTCTCGATTATCGAGACGAGAAGGTCGTCGCATCGCTGCGTGGGGTGTTCGAAGCGTTCGGCAAGCACATGGAGAGCGAAACCGACATGAGCAAACGGCTAGTGGCGGCGTCCATTCGGCTATACGCGCGTTTGCCACTCTACAAGATCAGGGGCGAGGGGCCAATGTTTTACCCGGCCGCTACGCTACCGTCGCTCGCGATCAACAAGTCGATCTATGAAAAATGGGCTGGGGGTTGGGGTGTGGGAACGGCTGGAAACTGTCTCGTGGTGGTGAGTTATTTTCTTGCGAAAGACAAAAACTCGATCTGACTCATCGTTTGCAGCTTGAGGAGTTATTCCAGCGCAGCCAGATCGTATGGACTGTGGGATCGCTCGGCACGAACAACACCTCCAACTGGTCAAACTGGTACTACCGATCGCGCGGTTTGCACCAAATCGTCATGTTGCTTTGGGAAGCGATTGATCTGGGGTTGGTGGAGGCCCGTTTGAGCGAGGTAAGTGCGCTATTTTAACGCAGTTATATGACTGAACTGATAAAAAATCAGGCGATTATGATATTCGAAGACCTGCGATTGTCCATGGCGTTGCACAGGGTGGACGAGTTGATGGGCAAACGAAAGGATCTGAAGACCGCCATCAAGGAATTCAGCGCGCAGAAGACCGGTCCATGGAAGTACAATGGCGCCAGGAAAGTGTTCGACACTTACGGAACGCACCTCGGCCCCTGGGCCGACTTCGAAAACCTGATGGCCGATGCCCGCAAAGACCTGAAGGTGGCCATTCAATGGGAGCAATCCCCGTCCCAGTCGTCGATCAAGGCGGTGCTGCAACAGCACGACGTTCTGGAGCTGATCCACCCGTCATTTTGGGATCAAGCGTTCCCGAAGTGGTTCCAGGGCTGGCGCGACGACGATCGTAAGAGGATGGGCACGGTTGCGATGGGTCTTGGGTGGGGATTGCTCGATAGGTGGCTGGTCGACCTGGAAATGCCGGAGTTGTTCCTTGATGAGAAAGTTCAATGGCTGCTCGGAGTAGCGCAACACGTGCTCGAACTTACCTCCCGGAAGTCTTGGTGGGACAATCGTTACGACGTCGTGGACCTGCCGCTGCCACCGACGGAGCTCACGGAGAAGATGCTGGGCTTGTCGAAGCAAGCGTTGCGCGCAATCGAGAGCGAGAAGAGGAAAGCGGAGACAAAGAAGGCCAAGGAGGAGAAGAAGGCGGCGGCAGCGGCAGCGGCAGCGGCAGCGGCAGCGGCAGCGGCAGCGGCAGCGGCAGCGGCAGCGGCAGCGGCGGATCTGGAGGACGAGGCAGATGATGGTGCGTACAAGGAGGGAGGAAAAGGAACCGGGAAGGGGGGTTCAAAAAAATCCAAGGGGAAAGGCTCGATGGCTGATCCTAACCGTCCATCGACTCGGAGTACGGCAGGGGTCAAATCTGGAGCAGGCGCCTCGACATCCACCAGCCGCGGGGGTGCACAGGACCCGAAGTCCAGCGAGATGATCGACACGCAGGTCGATCTCGAGGCGGACAAGGACTACGAGATGGGACTACGACCAACGGATGAAGGTTCAGTCCCTGACCCCCCGGAGACGACTGTTGCACCCTGTCCCGATCGTCGTTTCATGCCGCTCATCGAGGTCCCCGCTCCTCCCGAACATGTTTCTTCTCGCGTCAAGCTGGGCGACAAAGATCGTCGAGATCTCGACCCCCGTACTCTCCCCGACATTGGAATTCCTCTCGAGTCCCGAGTGGGACTGTATGACGGTGGATCTGGCCTCCCGCCCGCCGGACGCGGCTTCGAGTATCACCATCTCGCCCCGATCTTGCCGCTACATGTCCATGCCCCCGCAGTTTCTAGTCTCGATATTCCCCACAATGCCTGGCGTCAGCTCGGCATGGTTCGCGACTCGTTGCATCTGGAGGGCGAGGGCTGGGACACGGCCGAGCAGTTGCTGCACGGCGCTTTGAAGAAAGATCCTGACGCCATGATCAGGGTGTTGCAGGCGTTCGGCCAAGAGCGCCGAAAACTCCGTGATCATATGCTCGAGATCTGCAAGACTACGCGGGAGATGGGCCTCGACGCGGTTCAGGTTCTTCTTACTGACTCGCTCGATGGAGCGAAGGTGGGCTTGTTTTCGCAACAACATTAAACGTGTGTTACTGACATAAATCAGGATATGTTCATGGTTCGGTGCGCCAAAATTCTGAAGTCCGAGATGAAGATCCCTCTGGGCGAGGCTGTGCATGAGGTGGCCCGGATGGTCGCTTCAGATCAGTTGTACACCCGTCCTTCGATCTATGTGACTGAAGACGGCAACTACAGGCTGGATTTGACCGCTACGTTCTCCAAGGGCGCACAACCCAAAGGTAATTCTACACCACCTTGCACTTCGTCGGTCTAACGCTGTTATAGTCGAGAAACGGGCTCAGATGAACCTGTTCGATGATTCGGAGATTTCGCCACCCGGTGAGTTCTTGTTGAGTCTTACGGTTTAATAACTCAAATTATGTTATCAGATCCGGACACAATGCAGGCCCTACAGTACATCAAGCCGATTCGAGGACTGGGCAGGACGACGAAGGAGAGTCGCGAGCGGGCGTTTGAAGCGGTGGAGGATGCGCAGATTGCCCGCGATTTGAATCTCGGGGCACCTTACGCAGTTCATGGCTTGGTGCCTGACCTGGATACGGCCGGCAAAGTCAGCCTTAAAGAAGATCGCCAGGTCTCCGGACGACAGCCGATTAACAATCCAAGAGAGCGAAATGTCTTGTGGCAGGATTTTCTCCCGAGCCCCGTGCCCACCAACTGCCCCTCCTACAGTCCTTTTTCGACGGGTGAATTTTTCCCCGAAGCACGCGACAAGAACAAGTACGTGCGCGACCCGGAAAACAAGGATCTGATGGAGCTTGTCACCGAGCGGAGGGCTGCGTACGACACCGCGTGGAAGCAGTGCGTCCTCGACGAGCGCCGAAGCTACAACGAGTATTTGGCCGATATCGTTCCCGGTTACGTGCCAGAACAATCCCAGGCTTCGACGATTGCCCTCACGGCACAAACTCCGCGCTCCCCTCTTGCGACCACTCAATCTCGATCGAAGCTTACGTTGTCCCCCGCTCAATCGGAACGAGTCGTCGAGCAGGCTGCCGCGGCCAATCGACAAGTCCCCTCGGTTCCCGTCTTGCCTGAGCAGCCCAAATCGCCGTCACGCGTTGCCCAGCAGGAGGGAGCGGAAAAGCAGACGGAGACTTCCGGTGTGCCCACATCCTCTCAATCTCTCGGCGGATCCCCTGCGAAGGGTAATGTCCTCGCTCCGGACAGCTCGCCTCAGCGGACTAGGAGTGTTACGGCTGTCGGTCCGACACGCCGGAAGGCTGTGACACCGACGAGATCGGATGGCGAGCGGGAGCGGGAGGACGAGTCTGGAAGTGGGGAGGATTCGGATGTCTTGTCCCCGGTGCGGAAGATAGTTGCGAGCCAGGCGGCCCCAAAAGATGATGAGGAGCTCAGCCTGGATGATGCCTCGCAGCAGTTCTACACCCCCAACGATGCTGCGCAGAACTGGCAAACCTCCGTCCCGGCCACGCCAAACCCGCCACGCATTGATCGATCGACTGGTCGCGCTTCGCCCGCTCTGCCACTTCATCGTAAGTGATCGCTCGCATGTGCTGAAATGATGACGTTTGGTTCGTTTTTTTCAATTAATCTTTTCTTCCTCGTCCACTGTCGTAATATAATTTTTCGCTTGTCAATATCCTTATTTGTTTGCACGAATATCATACTCATTCCAAGCTTCCGCGGGCCCACTGCCCTGCGTTCGTCATGTGAACTGCAAGTACCATGCCCACATCAAGGACCGACACAACGGGGTAGGTTCGTAATTATCGGATTATGCCTCACGGAAGAAAACACACCAACAGGGTCAGTCCATGGGAGCAATGATTGTAAGTGGACCAGATAGTACATGGTTCTTTTCACTGATGTGTTATCCAACCCTCGGCAAAGAGACCTGCCAATACCACCTCAAGCGTGTATCGAAGACGACATATCAACTTTACTCGCACTTGTGACCTGTTCTGCCGCGAGGACGAGAGCGATAAGGCTGAGAGGTCGCATCGCGCCCGGATACCCCGGCGCGTGCTCCCTCTACGGCCTTGTCACCCCTATCCTCGCTGACGTGATCGGGAACGGCATAATCCGGAAATACCAGCAACACCGATGGCCTTTCCGAATCTGCCATCGAAGTATTGACTGACATAATCCCCTCATCCAGTTGCCCGATGGCCCGTTCCTTCGGGCCACTCCCGCCTTATACGACGGACCAGTACGGCGTTTACCGGCGAGACAAAGCTCGCACCCATCACGCTTGCTGGTTGCTGTACGCACATCGGCCCCCATCGAGGGTTCCCGGTTTTTATCGATAGCCCACTCTGTTCGTTGCCGAGGGCTCGCAAAGTATGCGGGTACGTAACTGTACCACGAGCTTCATAGTCACCATGCGGTACCTTCACTTGTTCTCGGAGGCCGGCCCAAATCGGCGGTGTAGGGCTATCTCTTTCTCAACTGGTACGCTTTGTGGGACTCATTGAACCCGTTAAAACTCTCATCCCACAGGCGTTCTCACAAATCACACACATCCTCCAAGATTTCCCTCCCCCCCCCCTCTATCATGTCCGGTCAAGAATCCTCTCAGCCCGAGGCCGGTCCGTCAACACCCCGTATTCCACCTAGACTCCCGCCCTCCAACGCCCAAGCGGGTCCATCTACGTCTAAAGGGAAGACATCGAAGAGGAAACGCGCCGGCGGCCGCTATAGCGTTAGCGCCGCGGAGGCCACAGATGCTCTGAGCCGACGTGTCAACGCCGAGAAATGCTGGGAGGTCGCGAAGATGCCCGGTATCATGACCTGCGGCGAGTTAGATCAATGGGGTCTTGCGATCGCTAGCGACTGGAACCTACTGGCGTGCACCCTGTGCAGCAAGGCAGACCGGCTCGTGGACTTCACCAAAGTGCGCGAACACCTCAAATTTCACTTCCCTCAGCTCTCTCCGTCTACTACCACCCGACAAATCAAGGATGTTTGCCGGAAATATGGCGCTCTGGACAAGGCGGTAAGTCTCTTCATTCGTAATCCCGCGGATGAGCTGCTGAGCTGCTGCAGCCAGCGGAGATTGAGACACCTCGTCACGGTGGTGCACCTCTGGAAATGCTTCAACGCTACCAGCTATGGAAATGCACGGTTTGCGAGGACCAAGAGATCGACACATACACAGCGAGCGACCGAAGCAAGCGTCGGCATCACAGTGAGGTTCACGGTAACCAAGATCCTGACCATGACCGCGTCAATCGAGTTGTCTGGGCACAGACTTTCTATCGCGAGAAAGCGGAGAACAAGAAATGGTTCGAAGTCGACCCCGGAGCTTTGCATATCCCGAAGATCGACATCGATCACGCTTTCAAGTCGAGCCCGGACCGGGAAGCGACAGCGGAAGAGATGCTGAGGGCATACAACGCGCTCTGGACTCCTCTGCAACACGCACCCGTCCAGGTGGACGAGCTACGAGACGTTATGCCCCTACTTCATGTCACGGGCGTTGCGCAACACGCCGGGAATCGCACACTGGACCTGCGACCCTTGGTGCAAAAGGATGGGCCGAGTAACACCGGCTACCAATGGATCTACAACGTGGCCTACGATCAATGGATTGAAGACCAGCCGCGGATCACAGATGTACCCGACTGGGAGAAACGAGCGCTGCTCGATGACGAATCTGGGTACGTATAATCATTGCGCGCCCACGGGTATATGCTGACCCAAAGTACAGAAAAGCGTCGAGTATGTTCGTGCCGCTTGCTCCAGACACCAGCCCCAACTACGGCGATCTTTGGGGAAGGTGGTGCATGTTCATTTGCTACTTGCGCGACCTCGCCAAGAACGGCAACGACCCCTACGTTGTTCCGATGACCACAGAGCAGAAGCGATGGGCTGATCAAGCTCTATTGTACTGCGCAGGGAACAACGAGCACCAGTACCACGCGAAGGACATATTGTACAACTTGTCGGCTGCTTTCTGGCGACCCACTCACGCTGGTTACTTCGACTCCCTCGCGAAGGATAAGTTCTCAGATCCTACAGTCCGGTTCGCTTGCTTGATTAACATTCGAGAATCGGGCGAGTTCAGCAGCCCCAGCAATATGTGCCATGAGTTGGTGCGCATGAAGTACATCATGAGGCAGGTTCTGTACTTCTGGTCCGAGCAGGATCACGAGATAGCGGGAAGACCGATGACCGGGTTAGTGAGCTCATCGAGCTTCCATACCTATGGCTAACGAAGACAACCTAGCATTGTTGACGCCATTTCGCACGCGCTGAGTCGAAGGCGGGTTTCGCCATTTGCCGTGATCTGTAGCTGGGCTGCTCACGCCGCCTCGTACACGCATACAACCGTGGCCCTGCCGTCCGTCTCTTGGACCAGTGACACATCCTTGTCGGTCCATGGTTACCAAATCTCGGTTCCCCATCTCGGTGACGCTATCGCCGCCGAAGTTCGAGCCCTGGACAAGATCATCAACGAGAATCTTCTGCTGGGCCTTCCTCCGGAGGAGCTGGGGTTCAATGTCACCGAGTCCACACCTATCGTCGACGACCTCGGCGACACAGCCGTCGACTATTCCATGTTCAAGGACAAAAACCTCGACCTGGAAAAGCGGTTGTATCAAGCGTTCTCCGTCTACCCGCAGGCGGATCATCTGATCAACCGAATCGGAATCAACGACGACCCAGCCCGTGTTTTCAAGTACGCCGGTTGCGCGAAATGGCTGGAAACCGTCAATCTGGTCAACCGCAAAATCCTCCTCTTGTTACACTTGACCGGCGGCCAATCCGGACGAGGCGCGGAGCTGGTACGCATAAGATACATGAATACCTCAACGAGACGGCGCTCACTGTACATGGTGGCCCCCGGGCTGATGGCCATGATTCTTTTCTACTCCAAGATGACTAGTCAAACCGGCAAGGATAGGGTAATTGGCCACGCTGTGCCGTGGTGCCTCGCTCGACTCATCTTGATTCATCGAGCGCTCGTGCTCCCGCTAGCAAGCATGATGAAAAGCCGGATGTCGACCAACACGAACCTACGAACCAACATGTTGTCGCTCGTCTGTATGGTCAACGGGGAGCCAGTCAAGGCCGACTTTGTCGGGAACGACCTTCAAAAGTGGTTCATAGAGCTGTGTGGGAACCCGATCCGCTTCCGGTCTTGGCGGCACCTACAAATTGCAGTCTCCCGGAAGCTTATGCCTGGTGCTTACCGTACGCTGCAACGAATGCTGAATCTTCTTGACGCACAGGCAGGCCACAGCACCGCCATCGCAGACGAGCACTATGCGGTAGAAGGGAGCAACGAGTGGAAAATCGAGCACGACACGCTCTACAAGTACATTATCGTATCGTCGTGGTGGTGGCGAATTATCTTCAAGAACGACCCTGACATGCTAACCGACCGCGAAGTCAGAATTGGTCAACAGGCCGCCAACGACTTTCCAAGTCTAGACGACGCGGATCCCGAGTCGTTGCCGCACACTGCGCCCCAGCTCACACAAGCGCTGGTCAGTCTGGATGATCGCATGAAGAATATTGCTGCGGAAGTCCGGGAGGTGCGTAACCTCGTGCTCGACATACCTAACCAGGTCGCGAGATTGGTCGAAAAGGCTCTAAACGAGGGAAAGCATCTTCCACTGCGCCCGATGCCCTCTGCTACCCGCGCATCGAAGCAGCCTGTGCAGGCCATCCACCTTCTCGCTTTACAACTGTTCTGCGGTCTATACGAGGAGGGTCCTGATCGAGTCGTTTGGACGAGCGCGCAGCAAGCTCAAGGACTCATCTACACGCTGGAACGCGACCATTCAATGCTGGTGGTGCTTCCGACCGGAGGAGGCAAGTCCGCGCTATTCGGAGCGATGCAATACATGCACAGGGGAGTCACAATCGTCATATTACCCCTCAAAGCTTTGCTTGCTGATCAGCTTGCGAGCTCGGCAAGGCGAGATCCTGAGCGGCCCTACCACCTGTACCGACGGGATTTGGATATAACGCACGGTGTCGTGGTCGTCCAGATGGAGCAGGTCAACCGAGATTTTCTTGCGTGGTGTCAAGCTCTGCGGGGACGGCACGCACTCGCCCGAATTGTTGTGGACGAGTGCCACCTGGTGTTGCTTCACAGCGAATTCCGGGCGTGCATGCAAAACGTGAAACCTTTGATCGAAGCTGGCGTGCCTCTCGTGTGCCTGACCGCAACCCTTCCCCCGAGCCTGGAAGAGGAGCTGCGCACAAGTGTAGGTGGGCCGACCTGGAAAATCATTCGAGCTCCCACCCAACGACGAAACCTCCGACTGCGATTCGCTCGGTATCGCTCTGAAGATGATGGTTGGGCAGCCCTCGCCGAGGTTTTACGCCGATACAACGTGAAGACAATGCCGCGCAAGTCTGGGATCTTGATCATTGTTCCGTATACCGAACTTGCGGACGAAGTCGGCAAGCGGTTCAACATCCCGGTCTATCACGGCAGGCGAGCCGATGGACAGGTTGTGCTGGATTGGATCGCTGGCAAGTTCATGATAATCGTTGGTACCACCGGACTCGGCACGGGGGTTCACCACGATCACTGTCTGCTGGTTATTCATTTTGGCTTACCCTACGGCATTTTGTCCTATTGGCAGGAGTGCGGACGAGCCGGACGCAGCGGCGAAGCAGCGATGTGCCTTACGATATGGTGGGGGGCGGTCAGGAAACCCAAGGGTGACGACTATCAAGGTCAAGTCGCCTTAAACAACATGTTGAACAGCATCGACTGCCGGCGTGAAAGAATCTCGGCGTTTGTAGACGGTTCGGACCTCGTGACGACCTGTTTTGACGGGCTGGACTACTGTGACCGCTGTGTAATCAAAATGCAGCGGGCGAGAGCCTCCATCGGACTTGGCTTGACCGAGGAGCTGATCCACGACTACGGCATCGAGCCCATGCCGCGCGGAGTGCTTCCGGCCCGTCTTTTAGAGTTCCCGTCGCCGGAGGCTGCGTACTCGCAACCGGATCGCTACGTTCCTGCCTCTTCCCCCGTCCTTGGCCCTTCGCAAGTCAATGCCCCGATCGTACCGGAAGTGTTTGACGAGGAGATGGAGACATACGGTGACGACATGGACTACAACGTCGAGATGCAACATTCAATCAGCCCACCCGTTTCACAAGCGCCTCAATCACCCCGGTCTCTTTCTCCTCGATCCCCGATGAGCTTCGCCAGCCGCGCATCGATAGCGAGATCCATCTCTCCTGGTACGTCATCAGCATCACTGCCTTTTCCCAACCGCTAATTTAACCGACAGCTATGTCCAACGCTGCAATGAGCGACCGGCGCGCTGAACAACCTGAGACGGGATCGCTGGAACACGACGGGTTTCAGGTGGTGCAGAGACGAACTGCTCGCGGCTCCCAGCGTGAGACCCCGATGGCCGCTGGGCCAACCGCATCGAGCAGTCGGCCTGCTTCAACGGCGGCTGGTCAATATGTCTCTCCAGAACCCCCATCTCCCACTGCATCCGACATGGAGGGTCTTCATCCCGTCTACAGAACTTTGTTTACTGTCGCCGACGCCATTCCCGACGTGATCCCGACACACTCCCGCTCCCGCTCCGTCTCCGGTCCTCCAAGGCAGACAGTAGCGTCGGCCACTCATCGCAGGGCGAGTTCCTCGACCGCCGCCGTTAATCGAGCGTCCACCTCTGCGGACCCTTTCCCCTCAATTGCCTCCACTCTGGACCAACTCGTCACCCCTACCGTTGGTCATGCCCCGAGGATCGGTGTGCCTGCTCGCGCAACCTCTCATCCGCTGGCACCTAGCGGAGCGCAACCTGGATCTAGATCCGCTGGACGCTCATCGGCTTCGCACGGCCCTCGCCCCTCTCGGCCTTCTGTGGCTGACATCCCCGAGGAGGAGTTTCCTCCCATTCCAGCTCCGAACACTCCTCCTCGACGTTTAGGTTATAAGCTCAGTTAGGAGGGTGTAGGTGACCCCCTAGGGGTGTAGGTGAGCCTCAGGAGTGAAGGTGAGAC
>WSTJ01000323.1:0-28947 GCA_019623705.1 Ceratobasidium sp. 428 | reverse complement strand
GATAACCATGACCTTAGTCGCGTCAAAAGCGGGTGTCTCCGCCTCTGTCGAAGTCGCGATCGTAGGACTCATCTCTTCACTAGTTTTCTTGCCCTTGTTTATATGGAAGAGTGCCTTTATCTTATCGATGAGACCCATAGTTATAAGAATTCAAAAAGAAAGAGAATCTACTTGTGTTTCGTCGATTGGTTAGGTGTCGTATCTTCGTGATATACTGGCGGAATCAGAGGATTTGCAGCCTGTCGTGGTTGTCGAGAAGCAGGATTCGTTTGAGCGCGTTTCTGGACAAGTAAGGCGTATGAGGCGAATGCAAGAACGGGCAGAGAGAGCAAGAGGACCGGATTGGGCGCGTTGCGGCGTGGAGGGGGCATGTAATATGTAATAAATAGGGTGCTTCGTTTCCCTTACGTCACTTCACGATCACGTGCTCAGTTTGATGGGTGGCTGCTGATGTGGCTGCAATTTGATACGTGAAATTTAAAGCGATGTACTTGGCATGTACTTGGCTAACCTCTTACACCGCCAGCAATGTTTGAGCGGAGAAACTAGAAGCTTACTGTACAAATATCAGTTAGCTAAAATCAAAGGAACAACTGTTGTAGCTCCCTAACTTCAGAGGATGCTACTAAGCCCCCTTCATAACCTAGTTGCTACAGCGTTACACGACCTCTAATCGATAGAAAAATCATATTGCATACGTGTACGACCAGCGGTCACGATTATTTAACACAGAAGCATAATTGCTCTGTTGGTTGGAAGCATCAACCGAGGCACACCGACATTCACCGCAGACCAGCTACATACAGCACTTCATAATAAGTTAGGGTTATATGCTCACTGCTATACACACGCCTAGCAAATCTTGGTAAAATACAGCACTTCTATTTACTCATATAACCATGGCGTTGTCACCCTCAGGGGGGAAGACGATGCGTTCTGTCGGAGGTCGAGCCATCGAGCTCATCGTCTTCCGGAGCTCTGCAACTTTGCGCTCCGTTTCCTGTGACTTGGTGTTCACGTCTGCGAGTTGGGATTCCTAATCAAACACTAGTTAGATGAGGCGCGGGAGAAACAAGATATCTAAACTTACTTTGGCCGCACATTCCCCTGAAAAATCCGCAAACTTTAGATTCTGCCAACTAGCATATAATTGTCAGTACAGTGTTCTGTCTGGGTCACGAAACCTACCCATAATGTCGATCACATCTCTTCTTCCCAACGCAAAACGACCCCTCATCCTTCCCATATGCGTCGTCGTCTTTTTGCTCCTCGCCTTCTGCCTGCTCTTCCAACGTCCATTTCCCGCCACCCCCTAGCCATCCCGCCCACTCCTCGTCGTTCATAACCATCCTCACGTCAAACCCACATCTTTCTCCGCCTGCCTTTTCTGCCCGACGCATAGCGCATCCCAGTAACCGCAGGCGTGCCTTCAGCTGTTTAACCTCCGTCTCCAACGTCTCACGGCGCGCCGCAGACTGCCTCAGCACCTCGTTCATCGTTGCTAGATGTTCCAGGTCTGCCTTTTGTCGCCCGTCGATCATTTTAGTTGCGTCCGAGCCAATATTGTTCACTCCCGCCGGCGGAGGATGCGGAACAGGTCCACCGGGAAGATGCACATATACAACACCTTCAGGCGCCCTAGCGTCTTTTGCCGCGTACCAAAGCTGATCCATATTGACGCCTCGCGCGCGTAGTGTCTGTAGTTGCGTTGCAGCGTTTTTGAGACCACATGCGTGGGAACAGTACTTGGAGACGGGTGCTCGGGCAGGCTTAGTGCAATCTCGGACAGCACATCGAGTTTTATATGTCGTCTTTGCGTTGTACTCTGAAAACCAGGTCAGACCCCTATGACACCAAATCAGAGCGATGGACTTACTTGGAACGCAAAGCGGGCAGACAAACTGATCGATCAAGTCGATATCCGATTCAGGCAGTTCGACGCAGCTCGGGTGATACCAATCGTCACATCTATACTGACACGTTAGACAAGCTCTGCCTATGATATCCAGCCTACTTACCGGTCGCACGCAATCATACTCCTCTCCTCATCGTACTTTGTCTTACAAATACAATACAGTCGATTGTCTTCTTCCTCCTCCTCTGCTGGCTCCACAATAGTTACTTTTGCAACTGCTTGCAATACTGCCTCAGGCGCCGGGGTCTCAACCTGTCTCGACTCGGAACGCGACCTGGCTTCTTTGTCCTTAGATTTTTTGCCTGTCGCATCGCCCTTCTTTTTGGATTTCGACAACGCTGCAAGTGCGAGCCCGGCAGCAGCAGATTTGTTCACGGCCGTCGCCAGTGATTTAGACTTGGACTTGGAGGCAGCACCTGCTCGTGGTTGAGGTGTCCCGGAGCTGGATGGGTTGTTCGAGCCTGACGCTTTGGCAGCCGAAGATTTGCTTCTGCTCTAGTTGCGACCATATCGAATGAGGCCACAAGTCGCCAGCAGTGAAAGAGCGACATACCTTGGACCCTCCAGCTTTCTTTTTCGTCGGAACAAACGCCAATCCTTGCGCCTCCATGTCCTCCCAAACCTGCGCCATTGCCCCCGCTGCAGCCTTCGCCTCCCTCGACTTGTGGGACGGGACCAATAACCGCCCGCTCGACGTATATGCCGCCTTCTCTTCTACTGCTCCAGTCGCTGGCGCCACCGCTGGCGGCTTGGCCTTTTCTGAACCCTTGTCTTTCTCCCGACCTCCGCCCACGTCTAGCAGCTCAGCCTCAAGGTCCTCGACCTCGTCCACGTCCATCCCGTCTCGTGGAGCGTCCCCGTCCTCGCTCGTCCATGCACCCTCGCCCTCCCCTTCGTCTTCTCCTCCATACTGTCCCAGCAGCCACGCGTCTGGGTCATCGTCCTCTCCCTCCGAGCGACCACGCGAATGTGGAGGAGTATCCTCTTCTAGCTCACGCGCTATATCCTCGAACGCGCTCGTATCGACTCGCCGTTGTCGCTTAGAGCTTGGCCCTTTGGGTCCAGCAAGGCTGTCCAGTAGGTCATCGTCACTGTCCATGATTGGTGGTGGTCAACAAAGATATCATGAATCAATGATTAGCGCGGTGATTTGAAATTCATCTTTGTGTATGCTTCGCGCCACTCCTTCGAAGCCAAGCATGGCGAGCAAATCAAAAAAAAATGTTAGAGTGCCGAGACACCAGCACACTACGAGCAGAGGTCTATCATTTACTGTTCTGTGCTAACAACACAGCCTTAGACTTCCTTAAGAGTTGATCATAATGACTATGTGTTGAGCATTGGTTGCAGACCGACGAAATAAGACATACGTTGCCAGCACGAATTTTGCGTTGGCTTTAGGTCTTTCAACTACTTCAAGCTACCTTTCTAACGTTGTGCGCTATTCTTATTAGAGAGATTTAATAGGTGTGAAGACCGTCTGCCTTTTTAGCGCACTAAACGAAGCAAGGAATGACCTCGCTATCAAGGGAGAACGAGAGGAAACGACGATTCAGAGTTGATTTATATATGTACACATATCATAGTATAGCAGTAAAGACTCAGAAATAGCGTACATCCCTTCCAAATTGATGTCAAATGTCCTCTATGAACTTCCCGAGCCTCGATTACCCTCGAGCACGCAGTGGATGCCATCTCCGCAGGTTGCGACCTGTTCGTATATCATAGAAACGTCACGTCTCAGCCTGTGAGAACACGCAGCACTGGTGGACGAGTCTTCTGCCTCTACGCGGGTCGACTTTCCGCCATCAGCAATACGATCGCATCAGTCAAGTATCTCAGGTTACTCACCAAGTGCATACAGCCCCAGCGGACAAACGACCCGCTACCGCTTTTGTTTGCTGCTCCCTGGGGAGAGCCTTGGTGGGTCAGACACCCGTCGTAGTGCACATCCCGCATGCCCTACCTATGCTTTAGCGGCTCGAGTTTCCATCTCAGTCCGACGTTAGTCGAGCGACCCCTACACGAGCACTCGTACGTCAACGAGGGACATATCAACGAGGGGCTGATCCAGAACTAGACGAAGAAGGGGACTGGTGTACTCTCGTCAGTTGCATACACCAACTGGACACATCCCGAATAGTACTTAGCAATAGCTCTTTCTCCTACATGTTAGACCCAAGTGACGGTAGATCAACTCACCACGCGGTTTTCCATTCCGTTCATTGCGGGTAAGGTACGCGACCTGCAGTTTGATCTTTCGCGGTGATGCGGGTGAGTGTTCCGTTGGAGCGAGCCGGGTACCTGCAGCGTCCACGCTCTATAGGACCATTGAATAAGTGCCTGAGAGCCAAGTGAACACCGCCTACACGAATACACATAGCATACACCCACCTACATCACCATCCACCAGGGCACGCACACAGCGGATGACCGCCCCGCACGAGCCAAAACCCTACTGCGTGTTAGATTCCCGAGCATTCCGCCGGGCGGCTCGATTATCCACCCACCGTGTGCCTGGTTGAACATCAGAGCTCGTCAGCCGCGCAAATGCTTGGGAACGAACACAACTATGACTGTGATCTACTTTGCATCGACTGGAAACATCATATCAGGGACATCATACGCTCGCTAAGAATGCATAGCGGATACATGACCCGCTACTCTGCTCAGGGTAAGCCCAAGCAACGCATGAGAGTCGTGTGTCGTCACTCACCTCGACTTGAGCCCATACCAAGTTTCGAGGTCGGACCCCAAGTGCCCCTAGAACCATCACCAACATCTTCTCACCAATTATATGCGCCGGCCGAATCCTCGCAGCGGGTGAGACTCCCGCCTAGTAGTCGACTGATGGAGTACAGCCCGGGCTTATGTCCCATTCACTATAGACTAAACATAGCATGTACCGCTCGGGTTCATCCACAGCGTTGTCCAGTGTGGGTATGGCTTCTATTCTATCCGCAGACGGTAAAAGTCGGCTCGTATTACTGCACGAATCGGCAAACTCGGTGATGGCGGGGAGAGTCTTCCGTAGCTCGTGAGTAGTAACGTCTCGACGATACGGCTAAAAACCGAGTATTCGAATCAGCGAGGGTTCGTGCTATAGCCCTGGATAAAAGCATAGCGGCGAACGAACTTCGTAGGGCCAGATTAGGAATCACATTCGCGGTCTTCACCTGATGGAGGGAGTTGAGCTGTTAGTAAAACGCGCTAAGCAGAACTCTTGACCACAAACTCTTGTATACAAGGCTCGAGAGGCTCACCAACGACGAGCGAGTCTCCCAAGAGTTTGTAATGCAGATGAATGCCAAGAATAAAGCTTTATTCGAAAGTACGACCGAGGACCGAGAAGAAGTCGAAGAGACATAGCACAATCGAGTCCGATCTACCCTGGTTCAGAACACTACCCATCAACCTCCCAGCACAGTCTCGCAGACTAGGTAGACAGTAGAGAGGATTAGACAAGCTAGGCTCAGAAATCCAGCCAGCCAGCCAGCCAGCCAGTCTCGGCGGAGGATCACATGCCCCGGTCGACAAGACGTGCAATCAGCTGCCATGAGCGGAGCCTCGCCGTGTCAACGACCATCTAGAACTCGCCACCTAATGAGTTCCAGACAAGGTCAAATTGGAGTCGTCGCTCGCCGGGATAACGGTCTTCCGCCGGGTTGATTAAGGGGGTTGGGCGACTTGAGAAGTCGGACAGACACATCATGAGCGGGAGATAGGCATCAGGTACGCGAGGCGCCTGCATATAGGAACATGTGGCGCTGGTGTTGCACGCGGCCATTGTTCTCGATAGAGCTCCGCGTCTGTTTAGAGCGAATAAAAGATGTGAAGTCGTCTTTGGGTCGAGATGGCTGCGATGACAGGTCACGTGAGTGAGAGTACGGGTGGACAAATAAAGCCCGCCTTTCTCTCGTGTGGTGTCTAAATCGACGGAAAAGGGATAAATATAGTTTTCTCGCACGAGACATGGAGCCCACGGCAATCAACCGAGCAGATTATAGCCCGCTTGTGTAGTAATGTAACCGTTTAAGCGGAGACATAAAGCCACAGACACGCCACACCCGTAAGCATGTCAAACGAGATTAACACAGAGATCCTTGTCTTTTCCGTGCCCCTAGACACACGCGTTCGATACTCAATCGAGCTCTATGACGTAGTATGCATACATTCCGGCTCAGTTCTGTCTGCTCGACGTCGGACGCATTAAGACAAGTTGTCGCCAGAATGGGATCGGAAAAATATCGCGCCGCACTTGACATCGTCAATCATCGCAGGTGTTTCCACATGCGGTCACAGTTCGAGGTTCCATGCGGTGTTGAGTGTGCGAACGAACATCGGGAGCTTTAGCGTGACAAGTACGGGCATGGTACTGCTGCTCCGTCTAGGACAATCTGGCCAGAACACGAGCTGCGTCGGGTAAGTCGAACAACACCGATGGTGTAAAGAAAGGGAGACGACAAGGAGACGAACAAAAGAAAATGAACACTACATATCCCGAGCTCAGTAAGTAAAACCCACGGGATACGGTACCGTATACAAATATGAAAACAACCTCGGGGGAGCCAAAATGAAATCGGCGACATTGATTAATATTTGACAGTGGCCGAATATAGGTAGATGGAAAAAGGCCTCGTTGGTCCCCGAGAGTGGATTGGTCCAACGAGGACGGGTATAGGAGTGGCCCATTAAGCCTGGAAGTGGGGCTCGAATCGGATGGTGGCTGCGACACGAGATTGTGTCCAAGTTAATCCCGGTCTGGGCTCGCGCGCCCTGACACACGCAGCGGGGCCTCCAACGCTGTATGCAGTACACAGAGGTCAAGGGCATCCCGCGCTCAAACCCACAGTAGTACGGAAACAAAGCCAAGACGCATACTGTAAAAAGGACTAAAATGACTGGTTAATGAGTTTTCGATCAAAGGCTCCAACCTGGACCCGGTTACATCAGATTACATCGCCAGGTCCCACGGCGGCCGGAGATAGGACCGTCACAGTCCGTTTCAGGACATCCAGAACCTCGAACTGATCGAGCCACCCACCACACCACCACATCCTCTTCTCAAAACCCGCCTATGCGGGCGAACCCCCCGCGCCGCCCCCTCTTCCCTTCCTTCCCGCCGCCCGCTCCGTGTCCTTGCGCATGCCCAGCGGCCCTGCGCACCGCCCAGTGACCACGGCCAGGACAACACGCGCGAGGTCGAGGCGGGACGATAGGCAGACACGGCCCCGCCCACCCCCGCACTGGTTTACTCTTGGTTCGTTTCGATCGATTGTTCATAGGTTGAGGCATCCGCCCCCCCGTGCTGCTACTGAGGAGCATTATTTTATGTTTGGTGAGTGGGATACGTGTGTATATGTACTGGTGCTAAACATTTCACAGTGGCGCCGCGGTACAAGATTTCGTTCGAGGAGGTCGTTGCGGACAAGCACCTACCGCCGGTGTGTTCACTCATTCACATTCTCGCACAACCGCTCATGTGATTCCTCTTGCAGCTGTCCCTCCAAGATTTCGAGGACTATTTACACCACGTCGAGGGCACGCCCGAGAACCTGTGCGTGACGCAACCAGCTCCATCACTTTCTCGTCACGCTCACACACCCTCCCTTACTTTAGATATTTTCTCCTCTGGGTGCGACACTACCGCCGGGTACACTGTGCCTGGGCCGAATCCGTCCTCCCGACGATCCCGAGCTCGAGCAAAGGCACCTACCGCTCGCGCGACTTGTGGGAGCGCCTCGCTCCATGCCAGGACCGCCAGCTCAAGGACGAGTTCGTGTTCGCCAAGTCGACGTTTTTCGACGAGCATTCGCCGATGCGACTGGACATTCCCGACGAGCTGCGAAGAAAGGTCTTGCACATTCGGAACATGCCGCCGGCGGAGACACACGGTATGTCCCAATCTTCCAGGAACGCATAGAGTTTGACCGCTCATCATACACTTTTTCGGGATTGGCAGAGCTCACGGACAAGCTCCCGTCGTTTCCACAACAGCCCGAACCAGGACACTTTGACGCCGTCGTCGCGTTCGTCGAGACTCGACTACGCGCCGCGTTTGACCGGTTCATCCTCCTTGCGTTCAGGAATAGCGGCTTATGGCATTCATGCATTGGCCACCTCGTCGGCGTCGCCATCCTCGCCAGCGGCCTCGCTCTCTGGTGCGCGGGAATTACGCGCGGCAAGGGACGTGCGTACGTCGCGGGCAGTCTGCCGATAATTTGGATGGGCGTATGGTTCATGCTCGTGAGCCTGAATGGCGTGAGTAATCTACCTTTTAATCAATCAGCTTCTGGGCCTATCTGCCCCTGGATTGAGATTAAAAATGCAATTCTAATCACACATTGCTTTGTTTGTACAGCACTGTTTAGGGGTGTATGTGACGGGCGATGCGCGACAACTGTACCCACATGAATTTATGCGGCCTATCCCGCCCGATGCGGACCCGCCTCCAGTCTACTCGATCGCACGAACGGTCGACGCGCCGTGTCCGCCATCGTTGTATGTCACGAGTCGGAGGACGTCGGGTGCGTCTGGGAGTTTGTTGCCGGTTACGAGTCTGCCCCGACGTACATTTTCGGGTGTGGGGAGGAGAAAGAGTGAGGGTGGTGTGGGGTGGTGGAGGCGTGAGAGTCGGGGTACGGGTAGGAGGTTGAGCGAAGGGTTGATCAAGATGTGTGGAGGGCGGCGAGATCGGAGGAGGGAGGTGGATAGGGAGGCGGCCTCGGTGGAGGAAGGTAGTGCGGAAACGACGGTTGAGACGGCGATCAGGCTGCCACCTGCGCGAAAAACCAAGGGCTTACCTCGGGACTCGTTTGCGCTGGACGTGTTATCGCCCAAGGAAGGTCCTGCGCCACCCCCTCCCGCACTAACCGCCACACGGCGAGGAGGCGTCGCGGGGATCGAATGGGGACCATCAGAGCTTGAGGCTGGTCGGTATACGGTCTCATTTCGGCCCGAGGAGCGACCGGACAGTCCAGGCGATTTTTCAGAGGAAAATGACTTTGGAATTATCGTTTCGGAGGCGTTTAACGAAGACGAGCCGTATGCATACACTCCCGCACTTGTTATACCTCCGACGACTGTGGACAGCGTCAGCGCAACTCACGAGTCCTCCGGACCTACGACGGCGGTCGAACCTGTGTCGCCGGTAGGACCGGGCGCAGAGTGCCTCGCGCAGCGACGCATGACGATGCCGGATATCTTCGCGCCGGCTCCGACTGATACTGCGCTCGAGTGGGTGCTGAAAGAGGCTCGACGGCAGCCTCCTGCGGTCAGTGGAGCCGAGAGTGGAGGTGGAGGCCGGGATCAGCGGATGTGGCCGTGGCCGAGGCGACTATTGGGCCCGATGACGATTGTGCATTCGCCGATCGTGCGACGGGCGCATTGGGAGGTGACGGTGCGGACTGCGATTGTGGCCCTGGTGGTGACGGCAGGGATGGCGTTGGGGTTGATTGGGTGATCTAGTGTGGAGTCGAGTATTGTACGAGATCTAATTTGAACGCCGCACTACTGTCGTTTCTTTTCTCTCTTTTTCAATCGTTCGTTGGGTTTTATCTCGCATGGTGAGACACGAGCTGCTTGTGATTTTTGTATTCGTTGGGACTCTACGTTATACAGTTCTAGTTTGTATTGTAATAGGCGGAAATGAAAAAAGTGTTGATTGAAAGTTGGTCCAACAACCAGACTTGCCTCGCAAACGGACTGGATGGCGGGATCGATCGACTCGGCACGCATTCAAACGATCAAAAAGAAGAGTTCGGCCGGTTGGTGGCGGTACCCGAAGACTGCGGACACTTTCTGGGGGCACCTGCGGCGACATTACGATTGGTTATTGACCATAAATTGATCTGCATATGATAATTCGTATACCAATTTATACACTGGGGGCTGAGCTTTGAATAGGCGGCCGATAGTCCGGGAGAGCCCCACGGTTCGGGTGACAATTCGGCGCAGGGTGGCGCGTCGAAACGAGACAAGCTCACGTTGTTTCGAAGGTGCGGATTTCTGTCCCACCTCCCGCCCCCCCGGTCTATTCGATCGCGGCGGAATGAGTTTGGAGATCGAGTGCGAGGTCTTATTATAAACTCGAGCGCAGTCGTAAGCCAGAGCTAGTTTGTCTCGGGCCCGTTCGACTATGCAGGAGCAGCCGGCGCACGCAGAGATCCAGCTGCAGGACTTGTCTGGGCAGTTGGTACAGGACGATGTGCCCGAGTGGGAGCGGATGCCGTTTCCGTTACCGGTTCTCGAGCCGTCGGACGACAACGAGCAGGCGACGCCCTGGAGAGTCAACGTCGGCACGCTCAAGTCGTTTCCTGCGCGTCTCCGACACCCGCCCCCGCCGCCTGGTTTGCCGAAGCTCAGGCGGTATACAGGTAAGTGATCTCCGTTTTTGCTTGTTCGCTTGAAAGACAAATCGGGCTCATTTATGGCCAAGTTATTCCCGAATACGATGTCCCGCTTTCGGATATCTTGCAGGACAAGCACGCGTCTCCTGTATGTCCTTTGGTCGCCCCGCACCCCAATGGCTAATATGAAATTTTGTAGCTCTCTCTGCGCGAGTTTGAAGAGTATCTCCTCTACGTTGAACGGGGCGCCGAAAATCTGTACGTAATCCTTCTATCAACGATGTTCGACTTTCGATCAAACCTCTGTCTTGGATTCTAGATATTTTTGTCTTTGGCTCCAACAGTACACCGACGAGTACGAACGACAAGTAGCCGAGTCTGACGCCCGGCCTTCGTCGTGCTGTCATTGCCCAGGCTCCAAACCGATACCAGTCCCGCCAAATGAAACGCTCGCTGGCTCGTTCCAACGCGCACGCGAGCTGTTTTTCGATTCGGCGTCCCAATACGAGCTCAACGTCACAGATGATATGATCGACCCTGTTCGACATCTCGTCCGGACACCTAAATCCAGTGGCCCTCCAAAGCGCCGCAAAGAGGCCTGGGAAGAAGACGACGGCGACAACGGCGTTGATGGACCATCGGAAGAACAGCCACTCGCGGTATCCAAAGACCTCTCCACAACCATGTACGCCCGCCCGCGCGACCTCGAAAAGATCAAATGCGAAGTCGAAGGCCTACTCCGTCAATCCCTCACTCGATTTCTCCAGCTCGCGTTCACCAACGCCGGTCGGTCGCACGACAAGATTGCGTACGGCGTGTGGGGCGTTTACACGGCGGCTGCGCTCGCTGCGAGCGTGTCGTTGATCGTAGGGAGGAAACCCCGCGCGTTGAGGTTGATCGTGTTCCCGTTCTTGCTCGGCGCTTGGTGTGTGTTGTTTGCGGTTTTGAACGGGGTGAGTGAGTCCTTTTTTCTGGGTCTCTTCTGTGGGTTTGGGTGATATTGATAAGATGTCGGGGTACGCAGGTATGTACTGCTATCTACGCGTTTGGTGACGCGCGACAGCTCTACCCGTACGAACTCTATGTGATCCGGTGTCGTGCACGTCAAGGCGAGCCGTACGCTCGCCCGGTCGACTACAAGGGGATGGGAGACAGAATGTTAATAGGGAAGAGCGAGTCGGTCGAGCCGATCATCCAGCCGCACACGCTGTATAGGCCCAGACGAGACGGGAGCCATGCGATTTTTGATAAGATGCGGTGGTTCGTGCCTTGGAGGAATTTCGAAGAGGAGCGGGACGTTGAGCAGGGAGGAGGGGCACAGGGAGGGGAGGAAGACGGGTCATATGAGGGTAGTACGCGGGTGGGGAGTGTTTCGTATGGTGGTGGGGCGAGTACGAGGAGCGGGCCGTCGTTTCCTTCGCTCGCGTACATCCCAACATCACCCCACTCGACACTACAACGCTCCCAAATCCCACAACAACCCGCCCAACAACCTACCTTCACCTCCGCCCCCAACCCCTCCGAACCCCAACGTAAACAACCCGGCGCGTTCTCCATCACGTCTCTCAACCCCAAAACCCCACCGATCCCGCCCAACTGGGGCGAACCCGAACGGCGACTTGTGCGCGCCATGGACCTCGACCTGGGCGATCCGAGAGCGTTGAGCGTGTATGGGCCCATGGTGAACATTCCCAGCGGGCTAGTCAGACGTGTGCATCGGGAGATTTTTGTGCGGAGTATGTGGATGTCGTTGGGCGTGAGTGTTGTGATTGTTGGTGTGTTGTTGGTGATTCCTGTGCCGTCCTAATCGTTGAGGAGAGGGCGTGGTACAGGGAGGATGGAGAGGAGATGACCTTTTTTTGTTCGTTAACACTGTTTTACTTAGTTTCTTATGCGTTGGTTTTGGCCTATTAGCTTGTATCCTTACCGTCTATGATTGCTGTCGTTACTGTTTTCTGTTGTCCCTATGATTGACTAGATATTAAGTACTTGTTATATTCGAGAGTATAAATGTCATGTGCTTGCCTTATGTGAATCGAGTTATTTGTTCTGGATTTGAGAGCGTATCTTTTTAAGTGATGTTGGCGGCGCATATACAGAGGTCGGATAAGGAGACACGGGCGAAGTCGCGTTTTGTTGACCCACAAGGCAGATGTGTCACGTGACTCCGAGACAGACACTTGCTCACAAAAAGCTCGACGGAGATCCCGCGTAACTTCGAGCAGAACTCTCAGACCAGCAAGGCATGATGTTGGAAAAACAAGTGAGTTACAAACCTTCATTGCTTGCGCCTTGTCAAAAACACGCCTCTTCTTGTTGAACGACAACTCGAGACCTAGACCCACTTCGTTTATCGTAGAACGGTTGGTGTACCGTAGCGCGCTCAAGGTTAACACAAGCCTCAGGGGAAGGGCCAAACCTTCAGCGGGGGCGGGGGGAGGGGGGAGTACAAAACTAGCCCACATGCTGCGCAGCAACGTATAACGGGGTCGGAAAATCTGGCCGCAAGGCGCGGAGAACCTACCCGCACCGTATATATGTTCCCAGACGAAAATCTTATCCCCTGATCTCCCCTATCAAGCATGCAACGGAATGATCCGCTGTACTCGGACGACGAGGTGTGTACTCCTTGATTTGGTAGCTTCCGTCTTATTGTAGCAACATTTTTGTCCTATTTTTGGGGGCGGTGTGATTTGCTCGCGGGTGTTTGTGATCAGTTTGTGATTTTGACCGAGTGTTTGGGAGGTGGGAGATTGAACTGCTCGGTGGAAAAGCGAACCGCGTGGTGGGAAATCGAGCCGCGCAGTGGGGAGGAGAACTGACCCGCTGGTCGGGAGTCTGGTCCGCTGGATGGGCCAAATCGCTCAGGGCGTCCATCCGGTTATGTTTTAACCTAAGTAACGGTAAGTATCTGAGCGACTGCATGTATTATATCTGATAGACAAGCACAGGAACAGTCAACTCGCATTGTGGTGTATAATTGGATTTTCAGCGCATCTGCACGACGAGCATACAATGTACAATCTAACCTTACGCTCGTTCAACGCCGCTCTCGGACAGAAGCTATTTGGCTGTTGACTGGTTGAATGCGCTCAATGCGTGAACCCTAGCACCACGGTTGAAGACAGGATAGGAGCCCCGCCCTGAGCGGGCAGGACATGCGCCTCTTGTAGGGCTCCTTTCAGCAATAAATTTTCATGCGTAGTGGATGAGGCGAATAAACTCTACCTTGCTTTGTGAAAGCTCGAGTAAATGTGAGCTGATCATCAACGGGACACGAATCCGCAACGCTATGGAGAACCGAACCGCACGACACATACCTACCCCGCACGGGAAGGGGACACAAATCCGCACCATACTGCCTTGGGTGGCCTGAACCCAGCGAGCGGAAGATAGACCCGCTGCTTGGGTGGCGCATTTATCCGCTGATACAGGCGGTGAGAGGTATTAAAGTTGGACTCACTTGATTCTAGATTAAGCGCTCGCTGACATTGTGAGCGTTGATACAAAATTCGGCCTAGGTCCTATCGAAAAGGGACTTAAGCCGTCTAGGTGGAGATCTGCTCCGCTCTGCATAGATGATAGCGCAAGTGATCCGCCAGCGGTTGGGTAAAGCGGACACTGGGCAGCGGGTCATTCATCCGGCGGCTAAGAAACGCGTCCGTCACCAAGAAACAAATGTGGTTTGACAGAAAGCTAGCCCTGCCCGTGTAAGAGTGGGAGAGTTTTCCACTGGGGTGGTGACCCCATTGTATTCGCGCTGTGACATCTCGGGTATCTGAAAGGGTGTGGCGCGGAGGATACTCACCGTTGCATGCTCAAACAAGTTTTTTCAGTGTCGACGAACTACTTAGTAGTAAACCTTGTGTAGGGGAGCTAGTGCGTACAGAAGGTATGAACAGGTCGCTGCTCGGGTGTTCGTGACATGGTCGGATAAATGACATATGGTCAGGCTCTAGTCAGCCATCCATCTACTGCCACAAACGGCTGAAGACTTGTTTCTGTTTGCCTTGTTCGATGCACTAAAATACCAATAGGCTTCATACTACGATATAAGGTATATCACAGGGGTGGGGTAATTCAAGAGAATTTAAGAGGACTGTGAGTTATTACAACCCTGCGACAGACAACAACTACTTAGAGGGCTGCGCTACAAGTGTCTGTATGCAGGCATCTAGAGTGCCTGATACCTACCCTCACTAATGCGGATGCCGGTTCTTTCTGAGCTAGTACTCATTCACACATCCAACGATTGGCGTACTGAAGTCCTCTGTTGCGGTGTTTTCCCGGTCCCATTTTGGCGACAACTTAACTTTTGCGCCCGATATCGAGCGATAAGAACCGAACCGAACACACATCTACCATATCACGAGCTCTGTTAGGGACTGAACGTACGTGCCTAGGAGAGTGGGATTCGTATGAAGCTCTGCGCTAATCTGGTTTGACACGCTCACTGGTGTGGCGTGTGCGTGGCTTTCTATTTTAACACTAAAGGTTATATTACTACACATACGGGCCCTGTCTCTCGCGTAGCTTACAGTGGCTATATGGCTACCCAAGGGAAGGATATCTACTCGTTATTCACTGATGTAGATGTTACATTAGAGCAAGGCGCACTTTGTTTGGTCCACCATACTTTCATTCACGTGACCTCCCGCCAAGGGATCTCGAGTCCTCGACCCTCGAGTCGACTCCACATCTTTGTTTGCTCCGAAAGAACTCAAACACTATGGAAGCCATAAACTGCGTGGGGGCTGACGCCACAAGTGCCTATCTACATACGCCTCGCGTACCTGATACCCATCAGCGTATGTCCTGTCTGTTCGAGCACTCGGGCCCCTCTTAATCAACCATGTGGAAAACACGTTATCCCATCGGCAAAAGCCTAAAGATGCACCACTTCGAGGGAGTATAATTAAAGTTCTATTCTTCGATAGGACTCATGAGGTCGCGAGCTCTGGGTTGCGCAGCGAACGCTCCCGACTTCTTCGCTCAATTTGACTCTGAGCCCTGGCCCAGTTTCAGCGCATAGCGCGAGCCAGCTACCACATCAATGATGAGTATGTTGATCCTTTTGCATGTGATAGCGAGCGTGGTTAAATTCTGCTGGGCTGAACATCTTACTGGCGGCTCTGCCTGGCCTCCGTATATGCGCGTTCGAAAAGAAAAACACGTGTCATGTGACCCCAGTGGTCTCCCTGGCTCGGTCGTGCCCACACAGCTCTGCCAGCTACGCTGCGTGCGCTCCTGATTTGAATATATTTCATGCATCCCCCTATTCTGTGCTTATCTCGCGAATCTAAAAATATATTTGACTATTCATCTAGTAATTTATCAAAGTCAACAAATGGCAACCAATCCTGTAAATCCAGAACGAAGAGCTAATTTACTAGTGGTAGTGCTACGTTAGCATTACAGAACGAAATGCCGTAGTCACGATCCAAGCTGGCGAACACAGGTATAAAATTTTATCCGCTTAACTAGCTGTACATTCAGGGGTATACGTTAGCAAGTGCTTTGACCTCCAAAGAGATCTAGGAAACTCGCGCACCTTGACTCTGACTGGTGGTGGTGACATAGACCTCAGTTGTACGGTTTTCGTTTTGTTTGAACCATAGGTGATCCTACATTTGATCATTATGTCGAACGAATTGTTTTCATCGTACATATATTTGACTCACACTGGACTTGCGGGTGATTTGAACTTCGCCAGTAACTTTGAGCCTAGAACGGGAGTTGAGCTAGCATATAGTGGGTCAATATTCAGCCTCACTAGTCGAGATATTGGGCGCACCGTGAAGAGTAGACTATTAACGTAGAAATACGGCATGAGCATATCGAATAAAACCACCCAACCCGAATCATAGGTGAATAGCCGGAAGTTAAAGACCTAAACCATGTGCTTGTAAATATATTTCGTGTTATATGCTTCAGTGTGCGCACCAAATCGGCTATGGCACTATGGTTTGTGACTGTTATTAGTGCTTTCATGCCTCAAGTAAGTGTCTTAGGTTGGTCGGCATACCAGGCGAAAGGTAGGACTGCAGATTGCATGGATACTGTGACGAGCCGCGCGATCAGGTCTTTCGTCCCGGTAAATTGACTGACTCGACTTTGTTTCAGCAGGTACCTGACACCAGAACAAGAGAAATTTCTTGGAGATATCTGCGGTTTTGAAAGGAGACCAAGAGCGTACCAGCAAGTAAAACCCGTAATTATCCCGTCGGCAACAACGGTGCCAACAAGCATTATACTCGCTGGACATGGCATTCTCCTAGTTAGTAGATATTACCTCTAACAAGTTGTAAATCACACCGGCTATTAGATATGGTGGTAGATCATATCCGTTCGGGTTGGAAATAACGACAATCTGCCCGGTACAGTTGTTGTGAGATATTGTCGCGCACTTTAAGTTGAACAATACCTACGAGGGCAATTGAGGCGATTGGTCCACTCAGTGCGAACAATGAGGCGATTACCAGAAAGTACCAATTCTTGGACAACATGAAGGCTCGATGAATGAAATACGATTGAACTAAGAGCCCCATGAAAAAGCCCACTACGATAGTGGCACCTTGATCCAAAGTCCAACCATTTGCAAGCTGTAAGGACAGTCGGTTAGTAATTCGTCCCCTTGAGCTGATATAAAGCATGTACACTCCAGTAGTCACCGAATTGCTTGACTGAGACGATTTCAGCCAAATGCAAGTCATGCTTTCACGACAATTCAACATACCGAACATTCGCCACTGGCCGAAGGTGCGGCGTGAACAAGCTAGTGTGTTATGTATTTGGACTGTGGGCTCACCGTAATAGATAGCGTATCGGCGGATTTAGCTAAGGTAGAGTTAGTCTGAAATCCTCAGGCTGAGAGTAGAGCGCACCAATGCAAAGTAGGCACGACAAGTATACCAGCAATCGGAGCCAAAGTGGATCTTTAGTATTACAGTACTCAACGTAATTGTATGTCTGAGAGACAAAAGACTGGGTAAATGCCTAGGATATGTGAAAGGGAGGGAACCAACTTGGACAAGAATGATGCCCTATGGAAAGTGAGTCAGACGCCTGGTACACGTAAATGGCTAAGCTGGTGCAAACTCACGTTGAGCAGAAGAGAGAGCGCTGCGGAAAGAAACCATGGCCTAGGGTATATTATTGAGTGTTATAAAGACTGAATCGGTTATAGAGAAACAGTCCACCCTAATAGATTGACCGGATCATAGATATAGTCCAACTCCCACGGATCTGGAATATATGAGCTATTAAAGAGGCCTTGGTACATTGTTGAGCGATTGGAGAGGGAAAGTACAACGAAAGGAGTTCAGTGGGCTACCTATATTAGAACCAATTTCGAGCCGCGTACTTTGTTTCTACTTCCGAGTCGAACTCCGGCCAGGGCTAGCCGTTGCGATTCCTAGTAAGCGCTACTTCGCACCGGATTGTATGATTGTCATCCGGAGCGTTCGCGTGAATGCTTTGTAGCACGACTACAGTAGTTATTTCGAACCAAAGAACATTTCTTGAACGAGTTGATAAGCATTTGGAATTAAATTTCTCAGGGCTGCTTGGACCTTGCCGCTCACAGCACCCGGCTGCCGAATAGAAGGTGATTGCAACTTGTGGATGAATGGCTTGAGCTGGAGACTCATTGGGATAACATCACTAAAGAATGATAAAGTAGGGGTTGGTCGCATCACATTCATTGAGATACATACTTAATAGCACTAAAACTATAGTTCAGCTACTTGGCCTCCTTGTCTGTATCGATGGGGTTTAGTGCTAATGCGGCAAGATTGTTAATTTCACCATGAATGCTGTTCGCCACGGCCGTTCTTCTGGGTTCTCATAAGAGCTGACACGCCATTTGTGAGATCCCTTGTTGTGTACAGCCAGGTGAAATAGGTCGTGGCGAGAGTAGTTTCCCTAGATATATGCGCGATTAGTATCGAAGTATTCTAAGGGACGACTAGCCTGATTGTCCGCAACCAGCTTAACTTCGTCGATCTTATCGAGAGAGATCTCAGCATACAAAATAGCCTCTACGCCTGGGTCAACCGGCTCCACAAGTTGCGAGCCGTCGGGTCCGTAGATCTAGAACAAGGTGGATCACATGGTTTACTGTGCCTACATGTCACAGAGTGCCTGCGGTTGAAAATCCGCCTCCTGGGAACTTGAACCACAGGAATCTAGTGAGTTAACACGATATTTAGTATTTGATGTTCGCAACCTGTGAACTTTGTTCTTACCTTCATCTTTTTAGCTCCTTCTTCGCTTACAACCTGGCATCCGACGATACCAAACGCCGAGCCTTCCATTGCAACCATCTGTGTCATCCGACTGAACGCTTCACCAGAGACAATATATGGTGAATTGCCTTCGTAGGGTGTAAACGCGAGCCACCAGCCGCCAACAAAGATATGTGGATGCTGGCTATAAAAACGGGCTTTAAGCACTGTCATAAGGGTTAGTCTCAGCATATATGCTCTATCTTATTACGAAGCACTTACAGGGTTGAATATGCTCCCACTGCGACGTATATAGATATCGCCGGTCAGCCCATTCATGTGTTGTGGTCGAATAACTGTGCTTACACAGTTGAGACTTCCCAGGCGCCCATACTTGGTCTGGACCACATTGAATATGCTTTGAGCGGAGTCATCTCCAAAAATTGTCTTTTCAAAGTGAGTCGGCTAACGTAGAGTGTGTGAGTAAGTGAAGTACAGTAACCAAGAAGCGTGGGTACCTCACCTTGATTTTACGCCGATGGTCAGCAATACGCCCGTCCGACGTGATCGTCACTTGTGCAATATATAACGGTCCAGCATCGCGCTCCGAGAATCCGAGCACAACTTCAATGCCAGCCTTTTTGACAGCGTCTTGGATGCGCTGCATCTCTGCGGAGTGAAAAGGCAATGAATCGGCTTGGTACGCCTTGAGAACTGGCGCGGCGACGACAAAGTTCTGAGCCCAAGGTGTCCATGGATAGCCTGAAATGAAAACCTCTGGAAAGCCGACGGCCCAGGACAAAGATGTAAATACTAGCTCTCCCGATGCAAAAAGGATAACACACCTTAGTGCCGTTGGCCGCAGCTTCGTTGATAATGTTGATAGCTTTGGTAGCTGAGCCTTGGAGATCGAGCCAGACCGGTTCTGCCTGAACGGCGGCGACCTTGAAGGTGCGCGTATCGGCGTTGGAGGGGGTGAGGTTGACGGGCACACTAAAAGGTTAATAGAGGTCTGCTCGAGTGACCGCTGAAACAGATGAGTTGACGAGGCCATTGCCCCCTATATCTATCTTTTATAGCCCACGGTACGTTAGGTATAGGTATGTATGTTATATGGAGTGCGCGGCGGGACGTTGATGCGATCAAGGTACTGGATATGCTGAACGCTTCTCATTCCGGCGGGTGCACAACTCGTGTCATATTCATGAGCGCATATACCTACTCCTCGGAGGCCATGGTGACTCTAGAGAGGTTCCACGATATGTTAGAGCACATAAATGTAGAGTAGGTGTAGGTTAAGAGAATCACCTGAATGGCAACATGGGAATTTGTAGAGGTATTCAGATTGTAAGGACAAATTGAAGGCCGGGTCCTTGATTTCCGCTTCCTAGTGGTATCATGGGGTCCCTAAAGTGGCCAACCTTTAACCGACATCAAGTTTGATGTGGACTGATACTGCCTTGATTGCTGCACGACGCGGGCAGTAGCTCTAGATTTTCCCCACCCCCCCCCCCCCCCCCCAACCCCTGCGTCACCACTTTTTTCGTGCAGCCACAAACAGTCATTGTGCCTTGACAACCCCGGGAGCGATACATGCCAACCTGGGAGAAGAATGTCGATTCGCGGCAGAGGTTCGGATCGGGGAGGTGTGAGATCAAGCGGAAGAGTCCCACCTGTGTTACCAGGGGATGACTGCACAGACATAATGGCACCAGCGATCGCAGCTGTCGTCTGGTCGAGCGTCTGCAGCGCGTCTGACGGCAGTTCAGAATTTGAGGAGGTGAGAAGAGATATCCTTGAAGAAAAGGACATCTACGGAAGCTACAGCTTGGTTGATAGGTCGTACGTCTCCGCTCGTGATTGCTTTCCATATGTCTTCCTCAGGTGCGCTTTCGTCCAACCAAGGTACGATAAATAGCGGGGCATCTCAGCGAACCATCGAGTTTGGCTCTTCGTAACGTTGAATTAGGGTTTCAAACCTAATTCATTTAGCATTAGAGTTCCGGCCATACAGAAGAGGATGGTCATGCGCACGTTGCGTTTGCATAATGGTCTCGTTGTTATCGTGCTTGATGCTACTCACGACATATGTCGGGTGTAGCAACAGCGTACACCTGCTTTCATCCACAGAAGTTAATCTGTAGACCAAACGAAGAGAAGAATAGGACATACCGTACAGACGCGCACACCAACTTCGCGAGCAGCGCAGTATACCTAGTACCAAAATCCTTTGATGTAGTTTGCCGAATCAACGATCAAGATAACTGACCTGAATGAGTCCCGTACGATGGCCCTAAAAAGTGCTGATTGTGCTGGTTTTTTAAGGCGGCTCTCTGAGTAGGCACTAGTCATATTTGCACTATACAAGGAGCCAAACCGACCATCATAGAATGATCATGGAATACCGGGTGAGTCGTCAGAGAGCACCAAGACTTTCTACAACTTGGTATCCGGGTTTGGGTCGTCTCATTTTTTTCTCTAGGAATTCGCTGAGTTACCGAGCTCTACAAGTTTTTCCTGACAAAAATAAGATAACATTTCGAGCCAGTCACAGGAGACTAACAGGAACAAGAGAATCCGAGATTATAAGGAGCGCCATAAAACGCAGTTATAGAGGTAGACAAGCAGGTCACAGTTCCGCTGATAGACCAATTTGAAGCACCGGTCAACAAGCCTGTAAGTTGTCGGCGCCAGGGAACAAGACCCGCAAGTCAGGTGATCTTGTTGGCGCATATGTGTCGCATGTAGATTAGTAGCCCGGCGCTTCGCGTCGTGCTCCTCAGTTGACTATCATATACCGCTTTGTGGTTCTACAGACCTTGCTCCCAAGCTCATTGTGAACGGTTCCGCTAGCGCTGTCTAATACCCAACTCTCCCAATAGCTCCGGTTAAAGTAGCGGCCCGTCAAATCTATCAAGCAACATAGCTAGCTATATGCACCAATAAACGCCAACACTGCACGTTATACTCGTACTCCCACATTCCCTTATAGGTTATAGAATTCTTCGCAAATTCTATGCAAAACATAGCCACTTAAAACAATAGACAACAACCTTGCCTGGTTCCTGTATGGGTCGTTTTAGTTGCAGTCTGCCGATTCGACGCATAACTTACGACTACATCCACAACTGTGATATATGAGCAGTTAGCTTACCCCACTAGCCAGTCTTTCTTGGGCCATACGTACTGTGTTCTCCCTGCATCATTGTCGGTCCCGAGTCTCCCTTTCTAGCCAACCTACTCGTACAAAACGGCTGATTCGCCAAGGGCTCGTCTCCAAAAAATATATTGCCGGCCAATTGCGAAGGTAGTGATGCGGTATTGTAGCGCTGATCCCAAGACGCAGGTCCTATCTCTTTGGGGAAACAGACTCTTGGTGTGAGCTCATGCTCAGATCCTGTTGAACGCCCGCTCGACTGAATCGTACGAGAGTCGAAGTCCCATATGATCGTAGGACCATCTGTCTGGGTTCCAGCAATGGTGCGTAGTCCAGAGCACAGCGTAGCGGAAGGTGGGTGCAGGATGGGGTCGGCATGATACACCCAGGATGTTCGGTCTCCCCACAGTTCCCACGAGACCATAGTTGTGCCAGGTAGTCCGTCCGCTTCACACTTCTTGACTACGTCGAGAATAGTGGAGGATGGTATTGCCAGCCAGCCGATCGCACTGTGATAATTCCGAATCGAACATCGAACCAGACATAGATGATCGGTGTCCACTCCAACTTCGTAGAGCTTGGGATATGGCTGATGCCGATTATTATCAAGACGAGCAAAAGCGATTGACGACAAGGGAGATGCGTGAAAGTATGTCCTGTTGCTGCCAGAGTACGACTCAAACAACGGCAAAGATAGCGTGACTGTAGGAGGGGGATGTTTATTAAGTCTGTTGAGCTGATACACGTCTAGATACCCTACGAACAAATCTTTTCCAACAAGACCAACGGGTCTGTGGCTAACAACATACTTATTATCGATGATTGTGAAGGAGCCGGGTGCTTGACCCGTGTTATGAAGATGCTGAGCAGGTGGAACTAGTTCATGTATGCGCCAGCTTTACCGACTAATTTGCAGGCTCACCAATAGTTTTAATCCGGACGGCCAATCCCAGACAATAAGATAATTCGCCGTGGAGCTTTGGTGAGTGCACAAGATACCCAACAAGTCTCCTAAGATATGAGAGCTCATTCTCCAGGCAGAAACATGACTCGAGCTTCCTTGGTTTGCTCCCCAAGAGAGCTTGGAAAGCGCTGCCCCAGGATGGACGCCGTCCGAACCAAGCGTACGAAGATGCACATCGAAGGCAGCAGGGTTATCGTGTCCAGTGTTCTGGATTTCTACCAGGCAGAGCAAATTCAGGTCAAGGTTCAGGTCGATATGGACTGCTTCCACTCTTAATTGAAGTACCCATTTCTTCAGCTCTGTTCCACGATTCCATGACGGGAGCCGATAAAACTCTAGACGGCGAATCGACACGTCTATACGAGGTCCAAATCCTTCCACGTAGACCCCGTCGCATAGCGCAGCATAGTTTTGAGCCTCGGTTTCTTCAAGCTCAGAGGGAAGGGTGGTATCGAGAGTGAACGTGTGCGAAGGAGAAGCGCCGCGAAGTCGATGCTCGCGGAGTAGCTTAGCCTTTTGGTGGTAAGTCAAATCGTGGCGGGGGTGAGCAGGTTCGACATATCGTAGGTGGATCAACTCGATCAAGTACTGTAGTTGCGCTGTGCTGTCCACAAGTTCGTGGAAATGTCGACAAATCTGAATCACAAGCCATAATCAGCTCAATCCGATCGGCGCTAAAGCTACTTACCCTTCGACACCTTTGGATATTCTTCCCGGGCACAAGTAGTAAGATCTGAATAATAATCTCGTCTGGTGCAGAAAGTAATACACCCATACCGTTGAAGGTAGTAGGTATAGATAGCCAAGACGAGCGAGGTCGAGCCCAGCGTCCTTTTAATCTGTTACTGAGAGCCCTTCCTGTGCACCCGGTGACCAACTGAAAAAAGCGGATTGTTTCATACCAAGTTGGCACCTCTACCACCTACATACGCGCCATCCTCAACACATGCTTCTGTACCTAGCTGTAATTGATTGTATCGAGCCATCGACCCTCGCTATCAACCCCACAAAAATCTAAAGCAGACGACACCCATATCAGGCCTGCGTGACTAATAAAGGGCCACCCTGAGCTGTCAGAGTGCTCGATGAGCTAAAGCTCACGAACGGAGGCACAATTAAAAAATCCGGCTCCATCGGATTGAGCATAATAGCCTCAACGGCACCCACGATAGCTGAAAAAACTTCATATCGCAGTACAAGAAAGAATTATCTACAATCCGATGGAGCCGGATTTTTTAATTATGCCTCCGTTCGTGAGCTTTAGCTCATCGAGCACTCTGACAGCTCAGGGTGGCCCCTTATTAGTCACGCAGGCCTGATATGGGTGTCGTCTGCTTTATATCTGCTTAGTCGATGCGCCGTGTATCCAAATGCCAATCAGGCGCCATACAAGATAAAAAGACTGTCCATTTATTTTTGATGAAGCTACTGCTAGTGACCGACAAATATAGCAATGGACTCCTGAGGTCCTACTAATCCTACCAATATGATGACATGACGGCTGAGAGCCCGATTCTATGAAACGACTAGAGAGAGACTATGCAAGAGATCGATATAGACACAAACTGAATGTAACGAAGGAAAGAAAGTCTATGGGCGAGCCAGCTGCTCCTTTCGGTAGAACCACAAATACCCAAATACGATGATTAGTTGACATATTAGTGCTATCCAGAAAGGTGCAGACGCCATCGGGCTGCCCTTGAGGCCGTCTAGAAAGAGCGATGAGTATTAAGTATATAGACGGAAAGAGGCTCAACTTACCAGCAAAGTCCCACTTCGCGGCGTCGGGGAATACACTACCAGGTCCTACTCGGTTCGGTGCTGTTGCACGAGCGACCATCACACAAATACACCCGATTACTTGTGACAACGCCAGCGTTGCGCAGACGTGGAGACGAGAAAGTGTCTATCAAATTATAATTAGCCAAACTGAAAGGGGAATATATCTTAAAGTATAACGTACTTGAAGCAGAATCATACCCAAGCCAACACCCTGGACAGCATCAAGCACACCGAGCCAGAGCCAAAGTGAAGTGCCGAGGTATGGTCCAGCCCTGCCCGCCCATGGAATGTACAGAGCGAGCGACGAGGTTCCCCAGAGCATTTGACACCAACGAGGCGCACCTAGGCCGACGGCGAAGATAGGCAGGAACCAGGTATGAACCTTGCTGATGTGCGTCAAGATGCCCATGAGGATGCCCCAGACGACAACGAAGAAGGCGATGATGAGAAGTAGGATAGCCCATTTGGGAATTGGCGAATTCCACAGGAACGACCAGTTGCGACCGTAGGGCTGTTGATTAAATCAGTTCAGGCTCATTGAACATAGGCAAGCAGATGGACTTACACCGCTGAGCCAGTAGTCACGCAGGATTTCAGAGGCAAGGAACCACACGACCAACTTGCGACGGAACAGCGTCCTCGTAAAATTCGGTACCTTCGGGGGAGTCTGGCGGTAGTATTCTGTGGAGAAAGTCAGTGGTAAATCATAAATAAGGGGTCACGAAACTAACCTGGAAGACCCCACATGATGCAGTAGCCAAAGACCATACTCATTGCTGCCAACGGCCAGAGAATGACGATTGTCCACCACGGAGGCTTGACATCGGGATTGGACCCGTTCAACCTGTAACCCCAGTACCATAGCGCAGCAACCCACACTTGCTGGGAGCCTTGCACGATACAAGCACGCATTGTCCAAACTTCGGTCGCGGCACCGGCTTCTTCACCAAAGTTCAGACCGAAGAACAAGAAACCGGCGGCAGATGCAATAGCGTAACTCCAGGTCGCGGCGCTACCGAATGCTTGACGATACGGTGTCAGAGCATCGGAAAGTGCAGGTATGCCGATGAGGAAGAAGGCCAACGCGAAGAAGATCCAGGGCGCAGCGAGGACGTAGACCGAGGGCTTCATTCGGAAGAGCACGTACCAGACGATGGACGCGGCAAGGAACACACCACCGAGCACATAGAGCTGCAAGTTGGTTTGCCAGTTCTGACCCGAAAGAAGTGTGATCTGGAAGCTCGTCGCACCAAGCATCTGTCCGATGGCGAGGATGATGGTGTACAATGGCCAACCATAGAACTCGCGTTGCATGGCAATCTGCAGCCGGGACATGGGCTTCGTGTCAGTCTCGTTAGGAAGGGGTCCGCTGTAGTTCTTGGTGTCAAAGCCTTGTCCGCCAGGTGTCTGAGGATGATGAGAGAAGCCGGAAGGAGACGTGGGGCGAGAATCGTATGACGGGGTACCCCATGTCGAGTCGCGATGTGAACGAATGCTAGCCGCGCTAGAAATCTTGTCTTTCTTAACCTTGTCAAAGAAGGCTTCCTCGCTCTTGGTCAGGAACTTTTCAATCGACAGTTCGGTCTTCGAGTTGTCCGCAGTGAGCAGCTGGAGTTTCGCAACGAATGCTTGTGCAACCTCGCCGTTCTCGTCCGTGAAAGATGCCATAGCCTTATTGATCGGTGACGAAGCGCCCTTTTCTTCCATGATCGAGTTGATGGATTCGACAGAGGAAACACGAGAATGCATGCCAAAGGGACGTTGAGGCATCGATGGATTTTCATCGAGGAACGGATCGCCGACATGTCGCTGTTCTCGCGCAATCTGTTTGTTCGCCTTGTTCAAGAATCCACCAAACTCGTTGGGGTTGTTGCCGGTAGGTGACGGTGCGCGCGAGTGGTCATCATAGTCAGAAGCATCGCTTTGGACTGAAGAACGCGACGAGTTGCCATGATGCATGCGAGGAGCGTGAAGGGTATCACCCATGGAAAGACCGCTGCGAGTACTCTGAGCGTCCCAGTTTGGCGCGCTAGGCTCGGGCTGATGGACAGGATCCCAGTCATCCGTATCGAGGCCGGCTATAGCACGTTGACCAGTCTGGCCAGGCTTGTTGCAATCCTTCTCGGACCAAGCTTCGGAAGCGGCAAGACGACGACTAGTGTTGATACTGCGACGGTGGAAATCTTCCATACGCTGGCGCCACTCGACGACGGGGAAACGTTGGACGGCAGAACGAGCACGTAGAACCGCACGCTCCTCTTCGGTAGACTTGAGAGCCATCTTGATCGTCTTCGTGAACTGAGACAACATGTGACCTGTGGACATGGACTCGACGGGGAACCACCAGCCGGGCATGAGACCGAGACCACCGAGGCGAGCACCGACACCAAGAGCACCCTTGCGACCGAATTCGACAGCGACGAGACCGAAAGGTTCATCACGAGACGGGATAAGCGCGAAATCGGCACCGCTGAACAGGAAAGGAGGGAGGGCAGTGAACTCGGGCTTGGAGAAGACGCGATCGGGATACATTTCCATGAGACGAGCAAGCTTCTCAGCGGCGAAACGACCGTAAAGATCGATAACAGGTCCAACAGCAATCAGCTGAATCGACGGCTTTTTCTCGAGTCTGTAAAAAGTGGTCAGAACACGAAATTCAGTCTGGAAAAAACAGCCACTGACAGCGATGGCATGACGTCCGCAATAACATCCACACCCTTTTGCTTCGACCAACGGCCGACGAACACGAACAAATCGGCCTTGGGATCCTGCTTAATCTTGGCCCACTCTTGCGCCTGACGCTTGAGCTCGGGACGTTGTGCCTCGGCCTCCTGATCAATCTTGATGTGCGCGAGATCAACCGGCTGCTCGTCGAGGGCGGCAATATCACTTGGGTCTACGCAAAATATTTAGCAATTGCGCTCGAGTGACGAAGTATGAACATACCCGGGTTAGGCAGAGAGTCGACGTGTTTCAAAGTCCACAGTGCAGGATAACGAGCCCACGAACGCTTTCCGTATTTGTCAGACACACCAGCAACACCGGTACTCTTCTGGTGAACGCTAATGTACGACGCGGCGGCGTGCAACAAGTTGAACGTGTTACCGAATTGAACATACTACACAAAGAATCGTAAAAATAAAGCAGACAAGGAAATCGAGGGAACACACCTTCGTGCAGACCTCCTTGCTGATATTGAACGCCGAGCAAACCTCCTTCATCTCCTCCTTGGTACGAAGTGGCCACAGACCCTGGAATTCAGCGTTGTGAAGCGACAGGCAGACGGGCAGGACACGAGGGAGCAAATAGAGAGGGGCCAGAGCACCGTGATAGTCTATGCACAATAATTAGCAACAACATTACACCTCACACTTACGGAACAACTCACCATTGATGTGGTAGATATCGATAACCGGGAATCGTCGAACCGTCTCCGCAATAGCCTGGTTCCAGGTCGAGTAGAAGATAGCCGAAGACAAGTCGTCCATGCGGGCGGGGTAAGGGTCAGCCTTAGTCTGCGCACGGAAGACGGGGCTGTCGAGGATGATGTACGTGATATTGTCCAAAACGTGGTATTCGACCTCGATGAGATACGGTTCGCCGAAAATGATAACCTCGATCGGGTCTGCCGGATCACCGGCAGGATACTCGACGTCCTTGACCTTGGGAACAACCCAGTAGATATCACAATCGGACATAGCCTTCCCCATAAGAGACGACATGACACCGAGACCACCAATCCTATTGGACTGGTCAGCAACTAATCCCCAAAGAGTAAAACCAAATACTTACTTGACCTTGATCTTCCAGTCAATAATCTCATACTCGAGCGTCGAAATCAGCACCTGGCGCCGCTTGTGCGGGTTCTCAGGCCAGCCAATAACCGGACCCGTATACGCCTTGGTTCCGCTCAGCCCAGACTTTTCGCCGATCGGAGTGCCCGGAATGCCGCCCTTGTCGTCATGGTGCTGGTTAGCCTTCATAATACCGAGCGCACCAAGAATAGGGAAATAGCTCTGGCCCTCGTTCTTGGGCGTCATACCCCACTTGTTGACCTTGATCTCGTAAAAGTTCCAGCGGAAGATGATGACAGCGGCGATAGCAGTAATGAGAGGAATCGAGAGCAACAACGCGTACATGATCGCGCCGACCGCCGAGTTTCCGCGCGGCTCCAAATACCAGCGTTGCGTCGCATCGTCAACCTTGAGCGCCCACGACAGGTACGGCTTGGGCGGCGCGGACATGTTGAGATAGTTGGGCGTCGCAGAGTTGGGCGGAAGTCGGTCCATGATTCCGTCACCGTTCATATCGCCATAGAAGTAGTCGTCGTACCCGAAAACGTTGAGTTGGACGTACGTCGGCCACGAAGCCATGATCGGGAGCTCCCAAACGCCAGGCTCCAGTTGAGTCATCGCCGAAGGAAGACCGCTATCGAAACCCCACTGGTTGAAAGGTCCACGCGCGATAAACTGGGGCACGCGACGAGGGTGCGGGTACCCGCGGTCGGCATGTACGACGCCGGACGCAGACCCAGCGGCCTCGGACCAGTACTGCAT
>WSTJ01000322.1:0-24259 GCA_019623705.1 Ceratobasidium sp. 428 | reverse complement strand
CGAGACTTTCGTTCTCACTCGGGACCAGATCGAGTTTGACTCGCCAAACTACTTCACGTCTTGCTTCCTTGGCGAATTTACCGAATCTCGAACCCGTACTTTGACGCTTTCGCGCGATCCTGAGCTGTTTAGGATCATCCTAGATCATCTGAGTGGCTACGAAGTACTTCCATTGCATCAGTCAGTGATACCGAAGCGGATGAGCCCAGATCTTGCGCTCCGTAACTTGCTAGTCGACGCCCGATTTTATCTCTTGGATAGGTTGATTAGGCGAATTGGTTCGAACGCACAGAGTCCAAATACAACTAGCATTACTAATCCGGTATCATACGTTATGCTCAAGGCCGTGAGTACAAGCTTTATTTCACCAAGATTTCAATAACCTCAGTGTTTCTATCAGCTAGGCATAGACCGCTGGAACGCGCCATTACCTATAGCCGAGCATACAGCTAGCAGGATGGGAGAAAAATACGGTCTTGGCTCCGACTCATATCCCAGACACAGCCTTCTCCACATCGAGATTCAACATGCGCTGCGCGAAGCCAGAATCCAAAGATCATTTATAATCGAAGCACTCTGGACCACTCCCGACGCTCAGCTCGATTCTTCAATGGATTCTCACTACCTCATACTGAAGCTTACTGATTGAAATGATTGGGTTGGTTCTGTGGGTAGAGCTATGTGTGCAAAATAACGCTTTTCGGTTTCTTAGTTGATTGTATGGAGGCTTAGGATGACATTTGTCACGGGTACACTGAAATAAACATTTTGGCACGTGATGTTGGTCCAACCACCCATGCTTAGACCTGACCACCGTTTCTGTGTTGTACCTTCCGACGACGACCACACCAGCTACACTCGATGCCGAACACCTACAAAGTTATCATGCGCGGCGAGACGTTTCTCCTTACCCGTGACCAAATCGAGTTCGACTCTCCGAACTACTTTACGTCTTGTTTCCTTGGAGAGTTCTCAGAAGCCAAGACTCGCACACTTACACTTTCACGGGACCCCAAACTATTCAAAATTATCCTCGACTACTTGAGCGGATATGACGTGCTCCCGCTGCATGAGTCAGTAATACCTGAGCGAATGGGCTTGGATGTTGCTCTTCGCAACGTGCTTGCGGACGCACAGTTCTATCAACTGGATGGTCTTGTTGATCAAATTAACCAAGAAAATCAGGCAACGGAGGAAGTCGAAGAGACCTTGGCCTCACCTTATGCAATGATTTCCGTAGTGCGTTGGGTCTCTACCCGAAGCATTCCGAGCCGCCGAGCTGATCAGTCGAGCGCAGTCGTGCTCCAAGGGGACGCTGAGAGATATAACATGGAGCCCAGCCCTGCTCCTGTCAGAGGAAGCTGTTGATCAGGCGAGGCAAGCTCATGGGATTCAACCAGTCCTTGTGAGCTATCTTGTGGAGATTGGTCCAGCGATCAGTGCGACACTGGAAGAAGCTGGGTTACCAACGTCGTATCTGGTGGAAGCCGCTTGGGCGGAGCACACCTTCGTCGGAGCATGCTTTAGTTTCGTTTTGAAACTCGTCTAATTGTATTTCTCGTCAGGCTTTGGCGAGGTTCGAGTTATTCATGGGTGATTGAACTACTGTAGATACTTCATAGCTGGCCAATGACTTGCATGAGGGGGTCATGCAATTGATGGGTGCAACCCTATTCGCCAACCAGCAGTACTCTCTAGTAATATCAAACTGAACAAACTACCGTCGGAAGTTATTCACATGATGTAAAATGTAACAGCTTGTGCCAAGTTAACAAACGCGGATATCAACGTAGAGACTAGATTAGACACTTTATGGACACGAAACCCTCATAATCTCCTATTGTTGGATGATGGTTGGTACTGCCATAGTACCAAGACGCGCGAAGCATCAGCCACAACTCAACCACACTCAGCCACCCAATCCCTAGGCGCCTATCAAATCTTTCGTCCCCTGCTTCTTACCACCTCGATCAAACCAGCCCACCATGTCTGAAACTTACACTGTCATCATACACGGCGGGCCTTTCGTTCTCACTCGGGATCAGATCGAGTTTGACTCGCCAAACTACTTCACGTCTTGCTTCCTTGGCGAATTTACTGAAGCTCGAACTCGTACCTTGACACTTTCGCGCGATCCTGAGCTATTTAGAATCATCCTGGACCATCTGAGCGGCTACGAAGTACTTCCATTGCATCAGTCAGTGATACCAAAGCGGATGAGCCCAGAAGTTGCGCTCCGTAACCTGCTCGTTGATGCTCAATTTTATCTCCTGGATGGGCTGGTCCGAGCCATTCGGCAGATTGGTTCAAGTGCACAAAGTTCAAGCCCTTTTCTAGCAGCTTCTCCTCCTTTATCATATGTTGTGGTCACCGCGGTATGTTAGAAGCCTGTCAAGACCACACCTCACTAATCCTTTTGATTCTGGAAGCAAAATTTCAACCGTTGGGGACTTCCAATGCCTATATCTGAGGATACGGCTAAGAGTATGAGAGAGAAGCACGGTCTCTCACGGTGCAGTCGTATCACTGATCGCAGTGGTATCGAAACTGCACTGCAGAATGCTTCAATGCGAAAGCCATTTGTTATTGAAGCTACTTGGACTGAAGAGTTCGGGGATCCAGCTAGATATCTGGACACTTACTATTATCTCGTCCTGAGACTCACTGGATGAATAGATACATCTAAACAGCTCCTGTGAGTGCTGTTGCGTATTAAATGGACTCAACCAACTTCCAGGCCGCTAATTCGGATGTTCACTTCCTTTCGGAGAGCAGGACGAAGCGGATTTCCTTGCGCCGATATCGTTGGTTGTAAGCAATAAGTGTTTTATCTGGTCTTACAAACGCATTGTATAGGTAGCTTGTACTAAAACGAGTATGTAGCAACATTAGATCAAGTGGTTTGGGGTTATAAGGGGCACGTGATCTACTGATCAACCACCACTCGCCACCTGATTTTTGGGCGTCTATCATCGCCCATCATCTCCTGCTTCCTACCGCCTCAATCAGACAGGCTCGTCATGTCTGAACCATATACTGTTATCATGCGCGGTGAGACTTTCGTTCTCACTCGGGACCAGATCGAGTTTGACTCGCCAAACTACTTCACGTCTTGCTTCCTTGGCGAATTTACTGAATCTCGAACCCGTACCTTGACGCTTTCGCGCGATCCTGAGCTGTTTAGGATCATTTTAGATCATTTAAGTGGCTATGAGGTGCTCCCGCTGCATAGCTTAGCAATACCGAAGCGGATGAGCCAAGAGCTTGCACTTCATAACTTGCTAATCGATGCCCGATTCTATCTCTTGGATGGACTAATTCAACGGATCGGTTCAACTACGCAGAGTCCAAACTCAACTTCCATTGTTTCTCCTCCTATGTCATACGTTATGTTCAAATCGGTATGTCGAAGGCTGATCAAGACCACACCTCGTTGATTGGATTGTTTTCAGGAGCAAAACGCCTGGGGTACTCTTTTTTGGGGTTCTCCGGTGCCCATATCTCAGGATACGGCCAACAGTCTGAAACAGAGGCATACTCTCGAGTTCAACTCGCATCTCATGCCTGCAGTTGACCAGACTAGTATCGAACATCTGCTACTGAACGCCTCGATGGAGAAGCCGTTTACAGTCGAAGCTGTTTGGACCGGAGCCCCTGCGGAAGTTGGTCATAGGAGCATACACTATCTTCTCCTAAGACTTACTGGATGATTGTATGCATAATTACTTATGCTAGGAGCACCTCGTTTATATAGGAATCAAAACCTATTGTCATTCCCAGATTCGTCTAGAGCGACCAAATTTGGTGTGGCTCAACGTCGGGCCGCATCCGATCAGCGAGCAAAATTTATAATATGGTCTTATTCGCCAACCAGCTTTTTAAGGTAGTGCGTTGGCAGAAGAACCTCCCCGCACTCCTGCTTAACATCCGATACCAGTATGGGCTCAAGTCCCAATGGTACAGATTCATTTGTTAACTTGCAAGCCAAAACGTCTGCTTGCCGAAACAAGGAGCTGAGCTCACCGCTTTTATACCCATACAAACTCCCATTTAGCCTCCCGTCCCACCAGCTTCGACTGAATTTCCGTCGTAACATCGCTAGGGTTGTAGTCAGCTTAGGTTCTGCTCTTACCTGGTCTATGTGAAGGCCTCGTTCATTCCCACAACCGCCGTAGCTTGCTCTTCCACTCGCGACTTTGCAGAATTCAGTTTGTCATCGGACCTGTTTAACCCATGTGCTCGTTTTCTAGTACGTCTATCTAAGAGTTACTTCAAAGCATTGGGTCAAATTCGAATATCTTATTCATATCTTACTATCACACGCATTTAACCAATGACCTGACACACGATTATGATCTAGACAGAGAGTTCGCACTAAAATTTTAGGAGACCAAAGCATGGATTGATAGCTGAGAAAGGGCGAAGTACATTAGCTCTAAAATTTACTAAACAAAACCTATCCTACAACAGGTTGGCTCAATATCTTGCCGAACAGCATCAAGCCCATTCTACAAAGCACCTGGCTATCATAAACAACCAACCTTACAGAAACGAGGGTTGTCTAAAATCTGGAATTGGCGTAACGCTTGGAGACTTCTTACAAAACTTGCATACCTTATCATGCCTTGCCTGCGTGAACCGTAAGCCCGGTCAAGCTGATAACCACCCACAATAATCCAAACACTTGTATGATCCTCCATATACCCGAATCACGTTGCAACCGTGAGAGCGGTGAGTTCGGGTCTTCTCGCGGAATATGAGAGTATCCCCCTTGCCCTCCCGTCGCTCTTCGTGCATGCGGAGAAGCATGGGTATAGGCGCTACTCGTTCGAGGATGAGGATGATGACCATGCTCATGATGTCCTGCCCGATGTCTCCTGGGTGATTCCCACGCGTGTGTAGCTCGAGGTCGACGGGATAGAGATGGGTCATATGACCATGCGGTATCCGTCGTCGGACTGGCTCCCGTACTGGATGAGCCCACTAAAGAGCGATCATACGATCGCCTAAGGGGTGGCTAATGTGAAACCTATAGGTATGATGCGGATGCAGGACTTTACCTCAACCTATCATTATTGAGAACTGCATACGCTTCATTTACAGCAACGAATTTGTCCTTGGTCGTCGGGCTGACGTCGGGGTGATATTTCTTGCTAAGCTTGCTTGAGTGTTAGCATCGAAGGCGAAAAGCAGCGGTAAATCAAGCACTCACACCGTAGAAACTCGACTTTATTTGACCTTTAGTAGCATTTTGAGGTACACCAAGGATTTCATAATGAGTGGTTCGTGTGACTTGAGCACATGTAAAAGAGCGAGAACCAAACCGAGGGCAGCATATTTTAAGTAGACCTAGTTCTGAGTTTATCCCACTAAAAGATGTTGCAAAGAGCGAACGTCGTGCAGGAGAGACGAAGAACGAGCCTAATGACATCAAGGTCGAGGATTAACGTTACCAGGATCGCAGATCAACACCTCGATCACCGAGTGTCACGTGATAGTTCCTAATGTGTCAAAGCAACCAAGGAAGGCGCAACAAGAGGCCGACCAGGGGATGCATGCGGAAGACCAGATGACCTGCTCATTCGCCAAATGATATTTGCGGTGGGCCTAAGACAACCGTGTAAATTCAGCACCATGGGGCATAGTAGGTACCGTAAGGACCCCGGAAGCGGTCAGCATTTCACATAGTACCGCCATGTGCCATGATTTCAGCTTACTTTCTATCGTAAATTGTACCGTTTGATAGGCCTTTTTAATTTCATTCTATTGACATATTAATCATCTTAATTTGATGTGATCTGAGGATAAAATTAGCCATTTCACTGACGGGGTCCATTTTAGAAAAACCCCCACAAGCGGTCAGGTGACCTTTACCACCCACCACAATCGTAGTCAGCCTAGTCTCAACCCTGATTTTTACCTGATATTCCAGTATATAGTTGTCGTGTAGATATTGTTAGGCTAATATCACATATATTTGCTTACTTTCATTTTGCTTCGAACCTACTCGTCAAGTGTATTTGACACAAAAGCTGCCACCACTGCAGAACACAACTTGCAAGTTAAAGTAGCTTGAGGGAGCATTAGAGACAGAAATTTTTCAGTCTCTTAGGTGGCCAAATGCTCAGGAATACCTAGCACGACCTTGCAAGGACGAAAGGACGGGCACTAGGAACATCGACGGGCGCATACATGCACAACCGGGATATCCTTTGCCATCTAGAAAGCCGAAATCGTCAAGGGGTGTGCCGGTACGGAGGATTAATACCTATATCCGTCCTCCCGGTACGTAGAACGCAGGAATAAGAAGATACGAAGTGTTCAGGCCGTCTCTAGCCTGCATGGGTGCAGGCGCTTATTAAAGTACAATTTTCCCACGGTCATTTTCACCATCAAGCCCGTCAGCCTTTGATTCTCCAGCCCCCTGTTATGTTTGAGTCCAGCTGGAGTATATATATCTAATCACACAGAGAATCTCCACACATCCATATAACGTGGTATCACAAATCCTTAATCCGAGCGAGAAAACAATGGCTGACTACTTCTAGGGGTCTAACCGCTTCCGGGGTCTCTACGGTATATAATATACGTAAAAGATGCAGTCGGTAGGAGACAAAGTACGAGAAGTATAGGGTGTGTATGTCAGCGGACAATGCATGGCCGCGGCAGGCATCGCGTGGATGTGGCGGTGGGCGAAGGAAAGAGCACTACGCGGTCACGTGGTCGCTCCTAGTCCCTCTTTCTCCACAACATCATTCCTGAGCTTCCGCAGGCTGTAGTACATCAAGACACATTTTGATGCTACAAGCAATTGACTTCATAAAAAGCTCATACGATTTAATTCTACTGTAGCGGCAAACCTAAACTTGCGTCCTAAAATAAGTCAAACCTTTTTAACAACAATGTGGTACACAATTTATTCCTCAACAACCAAAAGCGCCTACGAATTTATCTACGTCTCCGGTCATCATTTACAAGCTAAAATCTACTGGCGATAATGAAGTATATTGCAAGATGCTTGAGATTAGAGTGGCCGTATCGGACTTACGACAGACTTCACACTATCATCTTAATTTCAGTCGTCGACACTGGTCGTTCCCAACCCTAGTCCCGATGTCCCGTGTTGGCGGATAGCTCTGCTCTCCGCTCGCTACACCATGGCTGATATATACCATGGAGGGCCAGTATGTCTGCCAGGTATAGACGACATCACCAAGTTTGTTCAGCTCAACCGACAGTCAAGTTACGATTTTGAAGAGGCAGGTTTTGGGGGAACTGCTAACGTTTTTCGGTTGGTTTATTTGGCTGTTGTGTCTCCACCCTTCCTTATAAGCGAGTTTTTCGATTAGAGGTATATATTACCAGAAAGATGGACAGACGATGCATGTACGTGCCACCAGAGCAAATGGAAGCGCCTTGGAAGAGCGGAGTTCTAATTGGATTAGGTGGCTGTCAAATGCATCCACCCTAGTGAATTTGAGGGGCGAGAGGATGAGTACAAGAAGAAAACCAAAAAGGTGCGCCTAGATGGTCGTGTTAGGCATGATTTGCTCTGAACTTATGGAAACTTGCCGCTGTAAACTTCCATATAGAAACTTGCTCGCGAACTAGAGATCTGGCGTGCACTCAGCGGCAACGCAAACATTATAGAGCTCCTAGGTATGACTACTCACCCCGGTCCCTTGCCATCGGCCGTTTCTCCTTTCTGTCAATGGGATCTTAAAGCGGTGAGTTGCTTGACGTTATGCTTGGCGGAATCTAACGGGATACACTTTGATTTGAAGTATCTCCAGAGAACATCACCCCCACCCAAGCATGTACAAATGGTATCATTCCGGCAGCTGGTTTATTTCGGAAACCCACTGACCTATGCCACGGTGAACAATGCATCAGATGACGGACACTTTGCAAGGTTTGAAGTATATGCACGAATTAAAACCTAGCCCGATAGCGCATGGCGACCTCAAATCAGTGATTATATGCTACTATTCTCTTGAAAATGATAACCAAAACGTAGATACAGCACAACATACTTGTGACTGCGGACGAAAAGGCCCTTTTATGCGATTTTGGTCGTGCTCGCCTACCAAGTGATCAGCCGCGAGAGCTTTCTAATTCGTCCCCCTTTGGTGCGACTCCGCGCTACATGAGCCCCGAGCTCTGTGTGACCACGGTGACCGGACCGACTCCGGCATCGGATATGTGGGCATATGGGTGTGTTGCGCTCGAGGTTAGTTTACGCGCTCAAGCAATGCACCTGATAATTCCGCCACATTATATGACTAATATATCTTAAACATGGATCAGATATTATGTCGAATCCAGCCTTACGAGGACATAGCAGACGACTTTGAGGTAATGCAGCTCATCAGACAAGGCAACGCTCCTAGCAAACGTCCTCGGGGAATACGCGGTGCACTCTTGAATGACACGCTGTGGTCCACTCTTGCCTCATGTTGGCTAGAGCAAGGGTGGCGTCCATCTTCACGTATGTTTTTGGAAGCTTTGAATCGGATGCTACAAACCGGGGAGGTACCAACATCCCCAATATCGTTGAACCTCTTTACCACCAACATGGATGAGCCTGCTCTTGCAAAGTGGCCAGATGACATGCAAGACTTGAGGGCTCAAATTACAATTCAGGATGAGACCTGCCTACTGAGTAGTAGCACTCGCTCTAAGGTTTGGAGGTATGCGTGTGGTTTTTCTTTTCTTTTCGTGTGGCTTGTGCATTTACACCCTATGATAGAGCAACTCTGGGCAGCCGGTGGCGTGATTCTACACGCAAGGTGGTCGTAGTGAAAGCTCCTCGTCTGAATGTACACCCGGGAGACCGGGAGTCCTACGATCATCTTCAAACCGTAGGCGCAAGGATAGATAGCTAGGTAGAAGGACTTCTGACCCGCTGCTTTACAGATTTTTCGCAGAAGAGTTACAGACCGCTTCGGAATCAGGCACCGGAACATTGTGAAAATACTTGGCCTAGATTCTAGCCAACCGGGACACCCCGGTTTTGTGCTCGAGTATTGCGAGAAAGGGAGTCTTATCTCGGTAAGGGGTTTTATTCTATGTTCTTACGAACGTCGCTAGGACTTATATTGATGACGAGTGATAGTTCTGTCGGGTTTATGACCCAGACGGCTGGCGGTTCAGCCACGAATGTGCCCGACCAAAACGACCTCAAGCAAACGCATACAGTATGGTCAGCGCGTGTCTACCGCCTAAGAGGTACTGACGTTGATAGTCGCCCGTGGAAATAGATTTGGGATATACTCGAAGGGCTGAAATATATGCATAGTTTTGGACCTATACCAGTTCCGCAAGGCGACCTTACACCTGTGAGTATATAACCTCAAGATTATCATGGCGCTCGACTCATTTCTGATTTAGGACAACATATTGGTTTCCGCTGATGGCACAGCGAAAATCAGTCTTTTCAGTTTTGGGAGAGTAATTGCAGCTATCCCGACGGCGGCAACCCTCACTGCGTCTGTTGGCCCTCTTATTCCTTTCCGCTGGATGAGTCCCGAGCTCCTCCTTAGCACCTCAAAGCCTACGGCAGAGTCTGATATGTGGTCACTGGGATGTATCGGATTTTGGGTACTAGTTTGTCTAAATTGACGTTGGGTATACATACCTAACGAGCAATAGCTTCTGACAGGTTTACGACCATACGCGGGCCATCTCCGAGACGATTTTGCGGGTTTGGAGAACGTGAGCGGCATCCCTCCTGCAAACATTACACAAATCGACTTTGCCTCCGGGCTCGGTGACCATGGGCGAAGTGCCGACCGAGACGCGCCTTGGATCACAAACGGACTTTGGAGCACAATCACTCGATGTTGGACTGTGGATCCGCTGCTAAGACCTAGCGCTAGGAGATTCCTTGATGTGCTCAAGGGGCTGGAAGGAAGAAAGCATGATTGGTTACCGTTGGACGTTGCGGATTTGGCGGGAAAGATTGCGTTTGTTGACCCGGCTGAGAACCGGAATGGGCCTGGAAAGACGAGGATTGCTAGGTATATTACGACCTGGATGTGAGTCAGACCTTGTGTGTCTTTGATTGGGGCTCATAGTCGTTCCTTTAGGCACCATCGGCCTGGCCGAGGAGAAGCGATTAAGTATTATCAGGTTGATATGCTTCTATTAAGGTAAACCTCTTCTCGGTTGCCTTGAGTTACCCCCCTTACTAACACGCATACAGGACCACTTATAACCCAAACTGGTACTCGAAACCAATGCAAGTATGAACAGAATTCAATCGTCGCGAGTATTCCCTCTGTTTATACTGGGTTTAGGTCGCTATCAAACATGAGTTCAAATATCGAGCTCAAGACAAGCTGCAAGACACTCGACCGTTCATCCCGGTAAGGAACACCCATGTGCTCCGACTATATACCTCTCACGTTTTTATATGTGTATACCAGAGTATCCGCCACGAAATTGCTATTTCAGCGCAGCTCGACCATCCGAACATCTGCAAACTCATTGGGATTGACACAAGTCATGAGGATATCCCGATGATGGTATTTGAGTACATTTCTGATACAACTTTAGAGATGGTAGGCTCAGCTGTCCAAATACCTTACTATTAAAATATGCCTACGTACCATGCTAGCATCTCAAAAGCGAACTTAGCTTTGAGGATAAAGTATGGCTGGTGAGTACCAAAGGGCTTGCTATCACATTAAGCTCATTAAACCATGCTATTGCTAGCTTAATGACATCACATCCGCAATAGTACATCTACATGAACACACCAACGGCTCGATTGTGTATGGGAATTTTAGCCCGGTATAGTTTTCGGCTGCATTTCTATGGCTTAGGTGCATATATGCTAACCGGCTTGTGTTGGTACAGGCGAACATATACATCACCAGCGGAGGTCAAGCCAAGCTTACGAACTTTACCTGCGCGTTCCAGTACGCCACACAGCCCACACAGATCCCGGCTCCGCTTTCATCGATTGCGAGTGGCACGCGAGGTGGTGTATCGCGCTGGCGCAGCCCCGAGTACAACCGAGAATGTATCCCGGAAGAGCATGTACCGCTCCCCACCGCTCCCTCGGACATATGGTCTTTGGGATGTATCGTTCTGGATGTAGGTGTAAAAGAGGGGTGCGGAGACCATGCTAACCTTTACCCAAGATGTTCGTACGGGAGCTCCCGTTTTTCAAGATTCCGCATCAAGAGTCTATAGATCAAATCCTTGCGGGAGTATATCCTTCATCTGGAAAAACCTGGATCATTAGATAGCTCTAACTAGGTCTAATTAGGTCTAATTATTGGGTTAGGGGAATTACCGACTCCCCCCCATTTATAAGAAAAAATTAGACCAAATTAGAACTTGGGGTCTCTAATTAGGCCAAATTATCACCAATTATCGCCAATTATTGGTGGATTATGATTTCCAACCCCAGGTTCTTTTTTGCATGGACGTCTGTATAGGCTTAGTAAGCACCCCTGGAGTGTGACAGAAGCCATTACTGCATGAAAAAGGTGGATTATGCCCAATTATCCTCAATTATCCTCAATTAGTCCAAATTAGAAAAAGTGCAATAATTAGACCAAATTAAAAAGCGAGCCTGTAATTAGATATCCACATTTTCCTGATGTTGCGAAGCACCAGAGTGTGCCAGTTTGGATCCCCGCCTACACTCTCTAGTTCGGAGTATGCAAAGTCAGGACCCCGCGGCTCGTCCGCTCGCAAAAGATGTATTAGAAGTTGTTTCGAGGCTGATATGATTGTGCTTGATGTCATTCTTCACTAAAGCGTTTCATAGGCAATGGATTGAGCATAATTCGATAACTTAGCATTCCATACGATAACGGACTGCCATCGTTCTAAGATGCACGTTTGCCAACCCAAGTCTCAACGTTTGAATACTAAATTATATGCGCCAAGCCAAGCCGGCTCAATGTGGCTATGCGCTTACGCGATGCACAGCTCTCGCGTAACAACTGTTACGTGACCCTCCTGGTACCTATTTTCAACTTTCACCAAGCTTTGACCACCCTCGCTCGGCATGGATTCAGAAAACGACCGGTTCCTACCACGTCCCGTACAGACAAAGCCCGCATTCGTCTCGATTGCCCGACGCAACACTCGCGTGATAATCACTGCCGGCCTCGTGTCCACACTCGTTCTCTCCGGATTACTCTATACGTCTGACGCTTCACGCACAGCACTCGACTTTGTCTCCTCCTCTTTTTCGTCCTCCTCAACCAGCTCTGGCTCATGGCCTACCCAATGCTCGCCCGAAGACTGGTCAGATGGAACATGGGTGCGAAAATCGCCCGCTTCGTATCCGTTGGAGCATTACCTCTCGCTCTATCCGTTCAACGCTTCAGATCCACAAGCACCTACATACGCCCCTACAGCCGAAGTCTCAAGACACCCGCTCGCTCCCCTGGGGTTTGCAGGCTGCGCTTCAGGTCGCGAACGAGACTGGCACCTGGGCATGCACGATGACGGCACACCAGATCGGAATCATCCCGAAATGTGGGGATACGTCGTACGTGGCGCGAGTTACGATTGGGTGCCCAAGAGTCAGGCGTGTAGAGCCTATAATGAGCAGGTTAGCAGGGAGCAGTTTGTTCGTGCTCTTGTCGAGCGGGGTGGATGGTTTTTGGTTGGCGGTGAGTGTTTGCCGGCTATGCTATGGATCGGTTAGATGCTGATGGCCAGCTTAGATTCCGTAACAGAGCAACACTTCTTCTCCATGTCATGCTTATTATACCCTCACGTTATTGCTACGCCCGACTACGCTCCTCATGGCGGCTCTGGTCCTCGAGATTGGCCCCAGCATCTTTTCTGTACGTCCTAGCTCGCTCACTTTCATAATTGCAACAAATCTAATTTAGTCTATCTCCGAACAGTAAACCCATCATCGCCACTCGTTGACCAACTCAAACTTCCAGCCGGATTCGACATTAAGAAAACGCCACTCGTCACATTCCGACGAGTCGACCTCTTGTTCTCCCCGCCCGAGCTAGACGCAATCCATCTCTCGATGCACAACATCTCGGCTTCCTCTCCACCAGATTCTTCTGCGGATGCTGTTCCTACCACGCTCTTCGGGCCCGAAGCATCCGAGTCGTACAATCTCTCGCCCGATACATACCTCTCGCTCTTCAAAGCACCCCTTCCCGAAGCCAACTATAGAGTCTTACTCCTCAGCACAGCTGGACACTGGACAACTGGTTCCCTTCCTGGTGCACGCGACCCGGACTACCCAAGCAAAGAAGCGAACAACCCAGCAGTGTACAAGACGTTCGTCGAAGCTGTCAAAGTATGGTCTCGAAAGACCTCTCAGGCGCTATCGGAGCCTACAACAGCCGCGCAAGGGGTGAAGAACTCGGAGAAACAGGTGCTTATACGCGCGTATTTGCCGGGTCACGAGTACGATTGTCACAAAGAAGAGGGACCGCTTTCTTCGGTGCGCAAGTTTTCGCGAGAGTGGTATAACTGGAGTTGGATCGGGAAAATGAACGAGGCTTTCAAGGTGAGATTTCTTTTTACAGGTTTTTACGGGACGAAACTTAATTCGTTAATTTCCAGGATGCCGTTCGAGCTGAAGGAAATCCGCAGTTACGCTTCTTGGGTCTGGACAAACCAGCGTTGCTGAGACCCGACGCGGTGAGTCGTAATGTTTGCTCATCACTAGCGTAGACTGACGCGTTTATGACATTCCGTAGCACTCCCTATCAGACTGCCTCCATATTCAAATTGGAGCTGGAATCTTTGAGGGGTGGGCGAGATACGTTTGGCACTATACGGAGGATTTACGACGGATAAAAGCATAAGTGGTACGACGATGGCTCTAGCATGTTGAACGAATTTTTTGGACGATTTATGGAGGCGCAAGCGCTATAGACACTGTTTCTTGAGTTGTTCGTTCGTTGTGTGTTGTCGGATAGCGGTTTGCATAGTTATAGCACATATAATACATACGGGTTTCTATCTTAATGTCGGTTTATGCTGTCGAATGCGACAAAACGGACCGTCGGCAAGCTCGTCTGATACTTGTCATGTTCACTCGTGGAGTTGTTCGAGTCAAAGAATTGAGATTTTGATACAGTAATCGTTTCAACAAATTATCGTAGGCGTGAAAGAGTGAAATAAGGCAAATGTCCTAGTGTAAGAAGTAGAAGGGAGTCATATAAACACGTTCAGAGTTTAGCAGCACAACGGGATCGGAATAATCCAACACCGGCCTCCGTTCTACGTAAAAACAATCAGCAACTAGTCGAGTACGTCATGATCAACATGGAACTCACAGGTAACGGGATACATCCACCACGCAGCCTCTCCGCCTGTTGATCCTCACTAGGCGGGGCAACAACCATCGCACGTTGGCCCGTAGGCTGAGAGGACGTAATGTAAGGGTAATACGGACGAGGCTCCGCCGCCGAGTTTGTAGGCTGGTACGACGCAGCAGGAGCAGTCAGGCCGTACGAGTTTTGGTAAGGTGCCATAGTCAAGTGATTCGTTATCGTTAAGAGTACGAGATGAAAAGCGTGAGGGGGATGTGGGCGTAAGTTCAACTCCACGGCGAATGAGCGCCGGCTTTATATGGGGTCATGGACCGAATTTGCACGCGGATGGGGCGTGGTACGCAAGTGGTACGATACATTACCGCTGCGGAATATGTTGACGTCAGGCTGTGGCGCTTTCCATTTGCAAACGCCAAGGTCATTAAGCGCTCGAGTGTCATCATTACTATAAAAGGTCAACTTGGACGTACAGGTCCTTCAGCTGATTACCATCTCGTCCACCTTATACATCATATAAATTAAACAATAAACATGCCTCCCCAACAGTTCTTTGTTCGCCTTCAGCACGGTATCACGGGTGAGTCAATCTCTTGCTTGCTAAGCTGCGACCACGCTAAATGTCTGTGAATCTCCTAATGCTTGGCTACTAAGGTGGCTTCGCCCCACCGACTCCTAGCGCAATCCATCAACTTACACGTTCAAGCGATGAGCCTGCGAACATTTTCATCCAATCTATGGTCCGGCCCGATGGCGAGGCGAGCCTGAACGATCTCGGGCCTAAACAACTACCGGTATATCTATTTATCCAGCCGTTAAAACTGACAAGATTTTGAGAAACTCCGTTTCACCATCGTAGGTAGACGACCATGCCCATCTGGTCGAGGAGTTGCATTCCATCCTGAAGGAGCTTCCTACCGAGCAGCCACCCGGTAGTCAAGACATTTACGGCTTGGACACCTCAATCGCGTGGGGATCCGACGATCTCGAATGGACTGTGAGCTGCTCTCGATCAACCCTAAACGCGTTTTTCTGATTAATGGGTAGAACGGTGGTCCGCAAGGGTGCGGAGGTGGTGTTTCCGATGTCCAAGCGACGTCTGAGCAGAAGGAAAAGTTCAAGCGTGCGGTGGATATCGTAACAGAGCTCACGAAGAAGTGATCATAGATTGTCTCCATCGCTTCACGAATACGATTTAACGAGCTGTTATATTCATTGGTAGTAGATTGAAATCAATACAACCAGTGTTGTGTCATAGGAATGAGATAATATGATCGAGTCGGATCCGAGTAACGTGGATCAACCGACTCGACGCACACAACCCATCACACAAATGCGTTAATATTAAGGACTTGACTAACTACGGTATATGCGATGTGCTATATTTGGACAGGAGCGCTTAAACCGGATGAGAATCACGTGCATGCTAACCATTAAACCAATCGCCAACTCAACTTTTTAGAATGACTAATCCCATCCGGCAGCGGTGACTAGATGCATTTACATTTCACACACAGGAGATAGCACATCCTGGCGACCAAATGATCAGTTGGGAGTCGACCAAAGTACTTGTATGTGCTGCCGTACGTAACAACTAGATCTTGTATGCATCCAATATTGTAGGCTTTCTTCCCGCCATCCACTAACTTCCCCTACCGTGTCTCCACACATTGAGCATTGGGTCAGCTTGGTAATTTTCTACAATTATCGAAAGAACGGAACCAGCCAATGAGATATCCATATACAACTGAAGATGTGCTGGGAAGAGTGGCCGACCGTTGAGAGTCACGCCCCGAATGGGACTAAAGCTGAATATTGGGTGAGGTATGCGGTATGCTGAAGATTACTTGCGGCTCGTGGCAGAGCTAGCAAGCAAGGAAGATGCGGCGTTCTCTCCGGGGGGGCTCGTCCCCGGGCATTGACAGAGTTGCCGACGGTCATATCTCGGAGCCAGCAGATTCATATCTGTATGAGCCTATAGAGATATTAGCTTTTAGGAATCCATTCAACTTTCTCTAGGTCTCGCTGTACAATGTGTTGCTAGTACCCATTGACCTCGGGGGAAATATAACAAACTCACCAATCCGTAATGACCGACAGACAACTGGTCGTTTACGTGACATCAAGCTCCTGCAGACTCGTGATCCTACTGCTGTGAAGCTTCAGGCTTAGAAAGGGAGGGAGGGGAGACTGATACGTGCAAGCCGGAGTTACTGTGGCCTACGTAGGGGGGTATCGCCCGGAGCATGGTTAGCTAAGACTTTCTGCCCAGTCCACGTAGTTTGCAACTTGCCAGAGAAAATCTTTCAGGCACTATTTCGGGGCTCCAGCTGGCTGACTGGTACCACATCCTGAGAGAGCGGCCCCTACCTACCGTAACGTCGCGGACCTGGTTGCTGGTAGGACTGCACCGCCTTCGCTATTCCCAAGCGGAACAAGAACTATTTTAGAGTTGTTTCAACGCCCACCAGAGCGTCGAGACACCTTCTTGAGCGTAGATGGATACTAGGCGGGTCAATGTAAGCCGGGTACACGATTAAGCATCACCATACGACAAGCTTTCACGTACTCGTTGCTGTACATCGCATACATGCAGATACAACCGTTCAGCTATGCGTACGACTGAACCTTTCCCTCAGTCGTGTGTTGTACTGGTAGCTAGGCTAAAATCTGTCAAACGGGGAGAAAACCCCGAATTCAACACCGTTGGAGGCAGAATGATCCATGGAACGAAGTATTACTTCAGCCCAGCAGCACAAACAAAGCAAGCCGGGCCTACAACCATTGGCCGTAGTTTGCCGAGACGGAGAACTAGAATACAGGTGGGATTGCAACCCTATCATGCTGCATCCAATGCTGCCCACCAGTGCTCTTGAGCTTCCATTATCTTCTAATTGAGGCAAAACCAGCGAGCGTCCAGGTTAGGCCGGACCTGGTGTATTTTCCGTCTAGGAACCATGGCCGAACTAAACCTTCACGGCTCACCAAACCTATACAGCTAAAGTGACGAGAAAAGCCCGTGTTCAGGTGACTTCCAGACTCCCAGTATACCCAAATAAAGGGAACTTTCAGCTCCCTGTGTGCTTCCTGCCACACCTTCGCATTGAGCTAATCTCGCTGATTGCCAGACCATGGGGTGACCGTGCATGGCACTGTTAGTCCCCATAGCTTGGCTCCTACAAATTCCATCCACCCTCCTGAGATCGATTCACACTCTTGTGAATGGATTATGGGAGGTGTAATTTAGATGGCCCAGCCCTTAGATGATCACACGAGATTACTGTACTAGAAAAACGCTTGACTCAACTGTTAAACAAATGATGAGTGCACCCTTTCGGATTGACGCACTCTCGAGTTCGATAAGCACCATCAATCTCACACATGTTAGCTTTATGGATTGATTTTCAGTCGTTTCTGTGCCCCAGGATCAGAGCTTGTTCTCCGCCATCTTGTAATTACATAAAATCATATTGAGGGCGTGTCGTCATCTGTAGATGATGTACATTTGTAACACCTAAATCGGCAAAATCCCGGAAACCCCTGTGATATGACTGCAGATCTCTTTAATAACTCGCATGTCCTGAACGTTCTTTTAGCGTTGTAACCTCGCTATTACGGGTCCCTCAAGTGAGTCGCCGGTACCCTTTCACAGCGGTAGGATGTACGATCGAACTTGTTCAACGAGGCTTTCCTCGTCAGGCTGGGTGCGAGTGTACCCACAACCCTGCCTTTGTCAAGGTGCATCAGCGGAGATAGCTACATAATCTTGGGTGTGAATGTCTGCTAGGGACAGACCGCACTTCAGCTTGGGATCAGGAGAGCAGGGCCGAGCTCGTTCATTACGTTAACCTTACAGCTATGTAATGTTCAGACAAAGTTTAGGGACGTTGTTCAGTCAACCCCCGCCAAGTACGTGATTTTAGTCGCTCACTATTCCCCTACGGGCATGCGCCTAGCCCGGTCCAACTCGCACAGATGAGCAGGGCGCAAGAGTCCTGTGCAAGTTGGTATCCGTGTCACCTGGCACGATTCAAGCCGCCAAGGCGAACAACGTTACAGAGCTCAACAACACGGCATGTAACCGGCGGCTGTAAGAAGAGTTTGGTGGCTAGTATCCCGAACGGAAGGACACGCATATGGCCTAGGTAAGTACGAAGTCTACTATATTGGTGGCGCAAGGCGAGTTCTCGGCTTCGGTACGGATCACCACCTAGGCCGAATCAGGAAAAAGATCAGAGAGGTCCTGAGAATCCCTCCAATAGGCAGTCGACGTCGGAATCTACGACGATCTTCCATCTCGCCCACGTGTATGCAGGGCTGATACCAGACTAGAATTCTGTATGAGCACAGCTCACGGGGCTGTGATGCGCGCAATTTTTTCATTCTATCTTTGAACAACAACAAACGTTGGTTCCCCACAACTAAACTAGTTTCTGGAACGCATATCATCATGGGGACAAACTGTGTATGCCGAGCCGGTCCCTGGTTGCGAGAATCACTCTCACACGTTTGAACTAACTCCAATCTTGGCGGCGTGGAGTAAAAAGTAGCACGAATGGAGCATGTGGGAGACGGAAGACGGGAAGCTTGGACCGAGTCCCGGTTCGGCATTCCAACTGGGGATCGACGAAACAAACAAATCCCGGTCGCGATCATATTTGAAATTGCTCTGCGCTTAGGAAGCTGAGGTGGTGCCTGCGATCAGGTTTGAGGTTGACGGGTTGCACAATTCATTTATCACGAGATACCAATCGTGTTTATTGGGGTTGTAGATCAATCAAATGATTGTGCTCAAGTCCGCTACGAGCACCGTTGATGACAGGTTAGACGTGCTGAATTGGCGTCAAGTTATTATGCAGGCTGAACCGGTCCCGAATTGATTAGGAATGGTGGAGTCGCTTATTGGTGAATTTGTCTCGATTGATGACCAGGCCAAACATATAGTTAACACTCTAATGCTGTTTGATTCGTTAGGCGTAGCCGATCCACATGCTGAAAGTCATACACGACTTCTTACTTGAAAACAAACGAGGTCTAATGAAATACAATATTAACATGTAGATACATCAAATTACAGGACACGATCGTAGTCACATCAAGAGGAATGATCGGTAAACATTCAAACAATTACAACAAGAAAGCGTAGCATACTGTTGGCCCAACGAAAACAACATACAAGCGTGCGTGCAGGCCACAGACAAGAACGATGAGATCACATCACGTCACAGTCAGGAGAACAGCAGCTATAAAGACAATTGATATGCAGACGAGAACGAATAAACAGAGCCTTTGTCCCAGCCCAAACAGATCCAGAAATTGCGACATTGATCCAGTGTCCGTTTTTTTTAGTGTGTCTACTCAGTTCAGCCTTGAATATACCGGGTAGCTCGGCGAGATTCCTCCCGGTCCGTCAGGGTTGTCGTATACGCCCGTTGAGCCGTCCTGGAACATCGACTGAAGGCCCACACCGCTCGGTACGTGCCCTACCGGAGGCATAATTCCATACAACGACTGCGCGATATCATTTCCAAACGCCTGGGGCTGGTAATCCTGCCAATATCCTCCGGCATTCCCCGTGCTCGGTCCAGCCGAGTGAGGGCCTCGTCCGCTATCGACGCTGAATCGCGCAGCCGAGGTCGACCAGCCTTGGTTAGCTTGCTGCTGCGGCTGCTGCTGCGGTACATGGCTATCCCAGTTGCCCGAGTTTGCAAAATACGCCTGCGAACCGTCTGGCTGCGCATACGTCGGCACCTCGCTGCCCCACCGCGCGTATCCAGGGTCTTGGAACATCGGCTCGACGGTCTGAGGTTGCTGGTAGGCCGCGGGCAAGCCATTGTAGCCAGGGTTTTGTGGTGGCTGAATATGACGCATTGACCGTGGGTTGGTCATGAGTGCTGGAGCAGGGGAATGCGCGGCCCGCGCGGGTTGGGGAAGTTGTTTGAGCGGGTCCATGGTCGTCGGGCTCGGCGTATGAGTGAGAGGCGACATCCCATCCCGCATACGCGTGAGCTGAACGCTTTCGCTACGTAGACCGATGACAGGTCGCCCCTCCCGCTCGCGCAAAGGCGCAAGCCGCATAGCTCCTTCACGCATCATCCCGTTGTCCGTCATCACACTAAGCCCATCAACTTCTCGCAAGTCCGCCCGTTCTTGTACGGCTCCGGTCTCGCCGGACTCTTCCATCTCTTCCGTCGTTTTTCGCTTAACCCGAGACGGCGAACGCCGGAGGAGCTCGAGATAGTGGGCCTGAATATTCATCTTGCTCTCGTGAAGAAGCTCGTAAGCCCGCCCAGCGGATGGCCAAGTTACCTGCCAAGCCATATGAGGAAACATTCCCAGTTATATGCACCCGAATAACTCACATCCATCGTCTCAAGAGCAGTCATGCACTGCTGAAGTCCCAACTGAGCCTGAACATCTTCGGGGTTCATCATCACTGCCCGACGATCCATCATAGTTAGACTTGGTGCCAAGCCCGAAGAAGCAAAGAAAACTCACGAAGCGTGACATGCATGATGCTTGCACTAAACACATAATAGCTCAAGAACGCCGGGCCCCGGTCGAGGCTGAAATGTTCGCCATATGACGACACGATTTTGGTGATGTGGTTTGCGGCTGAACGGCAGAGTGTGATTGCACGGGCAGAAGACGTGCTGATCGAGTTATCTGATGTGGTTGAACCGTCGGGTGATGTTTGGCGTTGTAGGGCTGATGGCTTATTGAGGCGAATGCTAGACATCATGCATCAGTGATGTGGTATGGGTCCAAGCGCGCAAAATACTCACGACGGTCGATGAAGGAGCAGAACACTGCACCAATACATCATATGCAGCGTCAACACATGCGGTGGTGGCACCTTCCCACTCCCTTCGATCACCCCACGCGCGATATCGTATCGCAAGTACACCGGAAGACCAAGCATCCATTTTTCCAACTGCTCCTCCAGCTCAATCCGCTCCGCACTCCTCGACCCAGTACCCGACGGCCGAATCGAGTACAGACCCTCGACAATATGCGACAGAATCGCGGCTATACCAACACCCATCAATGACGTTGAACAAACCAATCGGCAGATGAAGAACTCACACAACCTAGACGCAGCTGAAAAACACTCCAACACCTTACTCGGCGCAGGCTCATACGCGCCCTTACTCTCCCCGCGCTCCTCCTTGACAATATCCACCCAAAGACTCTCGGCTTCCTCTCCACCCTCTGCTTCAACCGAATCCGGCCAGCGCGTATCGTAATCGCGCTCGAAAACAGCAAGCGGCCGGCCGATGTACGTGCTCACATACTTGTCCATCACGACACACCCGAACCAGATGCACCGCCTGGTCTGTTTCTCCGCGGGAGTAAACGTGTTGGCGCCCGCAGCTTGCCATTTGTCGATCGAGCGGTGGAGGCCGAGGTCTTGGGCCTGGAGTGTGCGTGGAGCGGAACCGGCGATTACAATACGCGAGAGGCGGGAAGGCAAGAGAAGCCAGGGACGGCAAGGGGGAAATCGGGAAGTAAAGAAGTCGGCCGGTGACAAAGCAATACAGTCATACGGGTTTTAAGTATCAGTGCCACAAAGAAACCGACGTTGATTGTCGGGCACCGGGGCCCGCAGGTTCATTCGGCCAGGGAGATGCCGGGCGTGGAGGGTCGGGTCGAAGTGTCAGCCAGAAAGTTTACCGCGCGGTTGACAAGGCCAGTGATGGATTGACGAAACAAGTGATGGCGCCGGGCAAGGTCGAGTTGACGAGTGATGGGGAGGTAGGCAAGGTCGGTGATCCAGGTTAACAGGGACAAGACAAAAAAAGCGAATACAGTCAGTATACATGATGGACGGGATGACGACGGATTAGGAGGGATAAACTTGAAAAAGCGATCCCCTGGACAATCATTGCGTAGGGATCATTCAGGGACCCCGAGCTCCATAGGTACGGGCAGCACCGGAGCGGGGATAAGGCAACGGAGACCAGACTACCGGCCCCCAAGACCTCAAATCCGAGGAGAGCGCGGGATTCCCGGGTGCAATTGAGTAGCGGGAGTGGAAGAAACAGTGGGAGAAACGCGGGAGTGATGGGACAAGCAGAACCCGTCTCTGATAATAATGATGATGGGAATGAGACAAGTAAACCGGCGCTCACCATTCGTACGCTCATCCCGACGTAGAGCCACGCCTGGGCCATGGCCCCGATCCCAATCTCACGGTAGCTAAGTAACAACAGGGCCTGGCACGTCGACGCTTTCGAAGAGGCGTAACTTCGGTCTAAGTTCCAGAATCCGTGTCAGTCAACAGTCCACGAGAAAGCCATGTGGATCAGACAGCAGGAAGCGATCGAGAATCGTGAGAATGAGTGAAATAGGTTTGACGGTGTAGGAGATGATTGGTGTTAGAAGTGGAAAGAGGGGAAGGGAAGACGCGGGCTGAGAGGAGAGCGACGAGAAGTTTACGCACTGAGTAACACCTTGGCGGCTTCCAAATACCGATCGCCCGCGGCCCACATGGTGCCCGCGCGTGAACGTCGGTCAGGACGGGCGTCGTACCTTGCAGCCACGGCGTAGATGGCCAATAACAACAGGGTCGGGATGCGCGAGGACGCAGGGGCGTCGGGGTGGGCACTGTGTCATTATTAGATTCAGGATATGGGGCGAACGATCGGTGACTAGAAGATTCAGAAACGCACCTCGCCTCCCAATCGCGCCAGAAGACCTCTTTGTGAATCACGGGCAACACCGGGTGGACGTATGCAAAGTAGAGTTTGAGCAGTCGGTCTTGTTGGGCCCGGGTCGGCATGATGCTGAGCACCTGTTGTTCGATGTCCTCGTTGCTGCCTTTGAGTAGTTCGATCATGTTCGGGCTTGTTTGACCAGGTGCGACACCGTCGTCGCGTTCTTCATCTGTATCTCGTTCCTCTGCGACGGGAGGCCAGACCCGGCTACTCGGGAACCTCCATATCCCGGCCTCGTCCATTCGTGCGCGGTCGGTTCGGTAGGCAGGTGCCTGGGCGAGGAGGTGTAGACCAGAGGCTTTGCCGTGGTATCGCAGTTGGTGGTGCTCGTTGAGCGAGAGTTGGCCGAGCGCATCGGTGATGGTATCTGGTTCGGTGTCGGACTCGGATGCGGGGAGTGGCTGGGGGTGGAGGGGTTGGTTGGGCGAAGCCGAGCCGGATGAAGAGAGCCGTCGGCGCTGGGACTCGTGTGGAGGGGACCGGTGCGAGCTTGGAGTGCGAGAGTGTTGGCGGTATGAAGTGCCTGAAGGATTTTTGTGCTGGGAAGCGAGTATCCGTGCTCCGAGTTCGTCTTGCCAGTCGCGAGGAGGGACATCAAATCCGACTCCGCCTATTAAGAAAAAAAAATAGTCAGCGAAAATAGTCGAATGAATAAGATGGATAGCGTACCATTGAGTATAGCCGTCCGAGCTGAATTGATATGAGTACGTGCTTTAGGGTCGCGAGTGCCGTCCTGGTCGCGTCCGCGGCTGCCAAACGGGCTCTCGTCGACGCGGGCGATGATGTGCCGGGCGAGCGGGTCGGCAATGAGGTCTGCGATGAGCGACTGGGCCCGCGGATCGGGTGACGCAATGACGGTGCCCAACAGGGCCTCGAGCTGGTGCAGCCTGGCCTCGATGGCGTCAATGTATCCCTTGGGGGGACCGCGTTTGCGCGACGGACCGAGAAAAGTGCATTCTGCTCGAATTATTCAGCTACGGAAGTCGTGCGGACACAAGATAATAATTACTGACCCTGGCCGAGGAGGACACAGTTGCGGCAGGCCGTGCTGTCGGCGCTCTTTTCGCACTTGCACTTGGCCTTGCGGCAGTTGTCGCAAGCCTTGGACGAGCGCTTGCGGACCGTGCGCGAGTCGCGGGACGAGGCGTTGCCGACGACAGCCAGCGGGTCGTCGTCGTCGTCGTCTTCATCCTCGTCGTGGTCGAGCACGTGGCCGAGCGACGGGTGGGGGTTGTTGAGAGGAGGAGGGTGTATGCGCTCAGAGGGCGG
>WSTJ01000321.1:0-29002 GCA_019623705.1 Ceratobasidium sp. 428 | reverse complement strand
TAAATTCAGATAAGTGGAGCTGATCCTACAAATTCAGATTTGGTTTCTAATTTTAAACTGCAACTTTTCCTGACGGAGATTCCTAAACTTGACTGAATTTCTCAGTATAATCGTCTGTGCGTTTAGACATATCACATTGAGAGAGATGATACGGGGCCTATGCAATAGGCTCGCACGCGATATACTTCAATACATCGGCAAAGGATAGTGATGATAGCGCCATCGTAGTACTTTTGGACCCTGTTAGTATGAGGCGAGTTTCAACCATATATGCATAACAAACCAATGCAACACACTAGTTTCGCACTACCTGAAGCGACACTGAGCGTCACCACCGAACCCACAACGAAGAGGAAGAGCATATACCTTGTCACAGTAGACACCGTCATTCACTGACGAGTCGCATGGCTGCAGTCTGGTCGGAGTGTCTCCTGTTGGTGGAAGGGCAAAGTGTTGCCTCTCTACCGTGGTTAGACACTACTTCACGTCCATTGTGAAAACGCCTGGAGTCTGAATAAGCCTCTTATTAAGGCTTCAGACGGTTCAGGCTGTTCAGACAACCTCTGCCTCACAGTGGGCCAATTTAGTACTGAACATCGCTGAATAACAGACGTCATCAGGTCGTGCGACCGAAAGTTAGTCAAAGCTATCCAGTACTATTCAGTACTAGATTAGCCTCCTTGAAGCAAGATTGTCTGAACAGCCTGAACCGTCCGAAGCCTTAATAAGAGGCTTATTCAGATTCCAGGCGTTTTCGCGACGTCGATCGAAAGACTTTATACTCGTATGAAGGAAAAGAAATTAGAAGCTCATTAGAGAGCTTGCTATCGAATACCTAAATCCATGTTTGGCGCAGTCTCACGGGTTCTACGCGTGCGAGAGACCCACCAAGACATGAAGCGCCGCGCGCTTCGCAGCCTGTATGCGTCGCCTCGCATCCAATCCCGCTGACCGCACGCTTGCAGGTCTTGTCCGCCGACGCCTCGGCCTCTTCCTCGCTCTCGGCCCCTTCATCTATCCTTAAACGATGTTCCTAAAAGATGCACGGCCGTGTGCGATGTCTTTTAGGAACTGGGATCTCGGTTTTGGATTGATGGAGTGGGTCGATCTTTTATGTGTCCGCAGACACTTCGCGTCCGCTGACCCACTAGCGCGCAGATAAACCGCAAGGGATGGATCATCGACCCGCACAGTTTCCCCCTTTTTGCGCGCTAGGTGAGTGGCGCTCGGCTGGACAACGGCGCAGCCGTTGTCCCGAGAGCTTTCGCTTTTTGCAACACGTCAGTGCTAACGTTTGCGCGCTACCCACCGCTCCCTCCCTATTCTGACGGCTCCCTTGGCGTCGGTCGCGCATGTTGTCTCGGCTGCACACTTTAATATCCTCAATCTGTTTTCGTCACGCTGCTGTTCTATTCCTTTCTGATCTTACTTCCTTAGTTTCTCTTCTTGTACCGACTGTCCTTCTCTAATGGTTCGCCTGTTCTGTATTTCTCAAACGCTTCGGTCACTCTTGTCTTTCTTACTTCCTTTTGTGCGTTCCTTTATTTTCTAGTGTACAGCACGAAGTGGTTTCCCGCCCACCCTCGCGCTTTGCAATGCATCCGCCGCGAGGGCGCCGCTGCGCGGCGCCCGGCTTCGCCTAACCCACGTGTGATCGTAAAACTCCGGTGACTACGTCACCCCTATGCGTCGAATCCTTCGAGCACGGGTTGAAGCTATTTAAGGTTGCGAATCACGTGGTTTTTCCTTTTTGTTTCCTAAATTCTCACCAATCTCAACAGCTCAGAATCAATAGAAGTCGAATACTAGCGAATGGTACCCTATCAAAAGTGCTCTCATAAACGGTTGGCGCGAAATTTGGGGCCAATCCGCGCTATATGTAGTGTCCTAGCTCACCTTGGGTCATGAGCAGCTTGGCCTAAGTGTGCTACTACGCTGCCCCTATGAGTGCGATGAAAATTGGATATGAGTTTAGAGCATTCAAACTCATCATAAACTCATCTCCAGCTCGAATCGTTGGACAGAAATCGAAAACACAACGAAGAAATTTAGGAAACGGAATAGGAAAAATCACGTGATTCGTAACCTTAAATAGCTTTTAGGTATTCGATCGCAAGCTCTCTATTATCTCGTCTAGGCCTAAATGTTTTGAGAAACTGAACTCAAGAGTACACTTCTGGTTAGGGATTAGATGATACACCATGAATATAGCCGCATATTATCATAAATTCGGGACATGAAGGAACGAAGTTTTAAGTGAACGAACTGCATCTGAGAATATAGCGCTCGGCCTCCCGTCTCGTCTTTTCTGTCTCTTTTTCTGTTTCTCTTTGCCGTGGTGTCGGCACATAACACTCACCCTTCGTTGGTTATTGAATAAACTATTATGAAACGAAATAAAATAAAATAAAAAGAATATAGTGCATCAGTTGAAGAGCTCGTAAGCCCGACCTGTCGTACCGTTGTCAGGCACGTTTTCCCCAGCTTGCGATGCCTTTGAACGGATTTGGGATCCAGGATCTCTTGGATTTTGTGTTGGAAGGTGTAGAATCCGGTTCCACCTTTTGTTGTGTGCTTGGTTGCTCGTCTTGTTCATCAGGCTCTGGGAGGACGCCGTAAAACGATCCAGGCATTGTCGGCGCCGCCGTAACAGTCACTACTGTGGCCGCGATTGCCGCAATAGTCGGGGGATTGCCCTTCGGCCGTCGTAGTGTTGGCTTCTGCACAGGAGGTGACTTCTTGCGACTAGTAGTTCCGACGAATTCGTTCAAGTTCTTCAATGAAGCTTTAAGCCACTCGTCGAACGAGGTGCTGGACTGTAGCAAATCGGGTGGAATCGGTTCGTCGCTCTGTTCCGACCTCAAGGTAACCCAAGTATTGAACATGCTATCTGATGATAGCCCCTCCTGATCAACGCCTGTGAGTGTTTTTCCCAGGTCCCGACCGTCATATAGTACGCCACCAGGATCTGTTATGTCCCTGATAAGTTTTCGGCTCGCACGAAATGCAAAATGGACAACCTTACCTCGGAATACACCCCACGGAGCATTTTGGTCGTGCCATTTGGTCAAGGTAAGCGGACAGGGAGGAAATGGAGTCTTCAGTATGATACAGACTGGATTGTAGTTGTCAAATAAAACATGAATGATAGGGCAAGCCATGTCGAAGAATACAGACAAGCCTACTTCCGGCTCTTTTCGAGGAATAACATCCTTTTGGCCTGTTGGTTGTCTGAAACCTAAGCTTTTAGCATCGAGGTAAGCACCCGGATTAGGTTCTAGACGGTAGAATCGTGGGTTCCCTGCTAAGGGGATGCGTACGTCAGAGATACCCTTATTCAGCCTGTACACCAGCTCAGAAATTGTTGTGTCGTCATAGAGCTTGTCTGGAACAGAAACCATCCATGGAGTCAGTATTGAGGTATTTCAACACCACTGGTACGTACGAGGCCGGCCTTCAGGGATTTGATCAAGAGAATTGTGTATCATGATGTATGTCAATTTCTCCTTTGCGCCCGAAACCTGAGACATACATTGTTAGATTGTGAACAGAGTTGCAATTCGTAAAGCAATTCCATACGTGTTCTATTTTCTTCACCAAAACGTTTTTTGCCCGGGTTTCACGCTGCCTATCTTTTGCTATTGCCTTATTGAATCTTTCGCCATATTCGTGTTTTTGTGATTGGCAACCATCACGCTATTTGGCGCAAAACCTTCGTCAATTGACATAGCGCTGCTACAATACTGCATATTTGAACATACTCTGCATGGAGTCAAGTGAACTAGGCCGAATCTTCTGACCCTCCCCATGCAATGCTGGAACTTGTCATCGGTTTCTTCTGTTGGTTGTAAGACCGTATGGCCTGCAGCTGCATCCAAAGCCTCGTCGGCTAGTAGTTTGATGCTATAGACAAATAATATGAGTCGCTAGCCCAATCCTGGGGTCAACGCACTCACTTAGTTAGGTCTTGATGAGCTTTTTGGCTCATCTCGTTATCTATGTGGCTGTATATATCCATACAAATTGTAATAAGCTCGACCGCCCGGTATCGAAAGGCATCAATACGTCCTATTTTCCGGCACATCCCTCCGAAATCTAGCCCCAACTCGTCGTCAATAACGTTACGTATAACCATTTTGCATGCTTGCTAGGAGACTCAACAAGCCAAAAGCGTTCGAGTAGAGTAGTTGATAATCAATCAAGTACGCGCTGAGACGCAGTGTTATAAAAAATGCCGGACGGTACAGTGTGTATGCTCTGAGAGGTGGAGTTCAATCGCAACAATTACTGTAAGCGATAGGTCATAAGTAGTCGAGAGGCAGAGGCTTGCAGAAAACCTCGTCCACACCCCGCGTTTCAATGAAGCAGTGCTGTCGCTGCTGAGGCCTTGAGGCTTGTGCTGAACACCGGCTCGGATCGGAAATACTGGGGGTTTCATGCCGTGAAATCTAAGTTATCAATGCTCCCTTGTCGGTGACGTGGCACTGACTGGTATCTTAGGTTTTCGTACGCCAGGAGGCACAACGTAAGCTCAAACTAACTACCATAAGAAATTTGCGGTAATTATACTGGATGATGGCGAGATCGATGGCGGAGTTAGGGCTCATGACCGGCATTTGATCACCGGAGCCAATTAGATTGTGTCATCGAGCCAGATAACGCCAAGTCACATGAGCACCTTCACAGCGCCCAAACCTGTGTCATCGAATGTTAATTATATGTATTCTAACGAGCGTGGTGGCTGTTGTTATGGATTTATTCCTGTCTACTCTGGACTGGCGCTTATAAAATTTGTGATCAAGCGACTATGATGAGCGTCTTCCATTATTCCGACGAGAAAGTAAGGGGGGCGCTAAATTAGAATTAAGCTCGATCGCCTCGCTGCAAATGGATAGCTTTACACGAGCACTCAGACGCCCTTCACCACTTACTGGTCCTCACCGACTAACCGGCAACAACCGGCAGAGTGCTGCACAGCATCAATCACAAAACCTGCAGGCGCACCTCACGTTGCCCTTACTGCTTCGTTTAGGGGGCGGAGATGGAACCAACCGTTTCTCGTCTCGTTGTGAACTCATAAAATTCACGTCGAGTATACCGCCAGACACTCATTATACAAAGCCCTTGTTCGGGGCAGTGTGGATATTTTCGCTTCCTAGAATTTTAGATTCAACTGCAGCGCCAATCAAGATCAGACTAAGTAAAGTGCGGTGCATGCAGACCCATCCACCACGTGACCAGTCTCCTATGAAACTAGTCGATTCGCAGCGTGTCTCTCCAACGGGAGACAATTCTGCATTTATCGTCAGTACGAGCTGCTGAGAGCGTTGCTGACCTCCTCCTGTGCAAGCTACAGGTAGATTGGACAACGTTTAGATGCCGAACATTCCCTCGCAAGGTGCGCGCTAGCGATCTTTTGAATTTGAAAATAGCAAAAATCGGCCCGATTTGAATTGATGGCGCACACCTTGTGAGCGAATGTTCGGCGTCTAGACCTTGTTGATTCTACCTACAAATGACACGGGGGGAGCACACAAGTACTTTCTACAGTTCGTACTGACGATATCTACAAAATCTTCTTCCGTTCGGGAGATACACTGCGAATCAACCATTCTCATAGGAGACTGGTCACGTGGTGGATGGATCTGCATGCATCGCACTTTAGGAAAGCCTATCCGTGGTCTATATGGGGCTATTTACCTGGACAAACAGGCTAGCAAGTAAACGTGAACAAACCCCGGTCCAGTGAGTGGAGAGCTTTTCAGCTGGGTTACAGGCCGATCATTCGGCGCCCGTAGCCCCTAACTATCTGTGTATTTGTTTGCTCCGGAATGCGGACCAGCATACAGCTCTCTGGCCCGCAGAATACACGAGCTCGGGCTATGTCACCGGAACGCCTGTAGGCTCAGGGGCAAGGCTCATATTGAGGTTTTCTCTAAATATTTATATACATCTTTACTGTGCGCTAGTTCTACCTTCACCGACGCCCTACACTAGTAGCTTTTCCGGCTCCGTATAGCCATGCCCGCCACCGCTCTCTTCGCTGATTGGACTTCACCACCACAAACCTTCCCCGCCACATTACTTATTGAACATCTCGTCAGGCTTCACGCAGCTGATGTTTGTAGATTCCGACGTAACACTCAGGCATCTTATCGATTCGTTGACACTGCTCGCGATCTCGTTGATAAAATCAATGAACTCATAAATAAAATAGAAGAAGAGGCGGGATGGGACGATTTTGAGAAGTATATACAAGCGATCGATCGCTTGGAGGAGTAAGCCATTTCGCCTTTCTTCCAAGAGACTCAACGTGAGTGAGCCATTCTCTGGATAGAATCTTACTGGAATACGAAGAGTCCGAGGACTTGAATGAGGATGTAGACCTATTGGACTCATCCTCGGTAGATAACTTCACGAATTTTATCGCCCGGTGGGAGAAGAATCGTGGAACCATCCGTAAGCGAGTCGAAAAGTTAAGAGGCGAAAAAGAGTTTTCTGTAAGATGCCGATTCTAAATTTTGCCTCACATATGTGTCTTATTACGATACTATTGCCCAAACAGAATCTGCTTGACCCGTCCCAAAAGGATAAAGCTGATCTCGACGCGGCATACAAGCACGATGATCGCACACTTCTGAGCCAGTTGGTGGCTGGAATTAAAGCGGATTTGGCCACAGAAAAGATCGCTCCGGAGTTGTACGTGTCATTTGATCCGAACGTGCGATGTTAATGAGTTTCATGTGTCCTGAAAAGCCCCAAGCAAATGTTCAGGCTGCTTGGAGAAATTTCTCATGGAGCCGGGGAGATAGAGAAGCGGTTTAAGGCCACCACTTCAATTTCTGCTGTGAGTAATTCCGAATGTATATGTTATTACTTGCTCCTATAGTTATCGATGCCGCCTTGGGAAATACAGAACTGGGACGTTTTAGCTATTAAATCTCTCATGGCAGTCTACGGGCTTATCAAACTTGGGCGGAATGAGGACATTTCCTCGGACACCCGACGTCACTTGAAATTACAACAGCCCTGGATGACTGCAAAGAAGTAAGTATTGCGGCTGTTTGAATTCTTGTTAGTTGATATAGGACACTTCTAGCCTTCTGAATGAGCTGCTTTTCTGCATCGCACCCGACAAAGCTAAAGGAAAAGCGGAGCAGCTATACAAAGATTTCCTGGCGGAGTTTCTGGTGAGTACTGTCCCTTCCTTGTCGGAGATTGAATGCTAAGCCTTTCAAAATCCTAGGGTCGCTCACAAGGAAACTTACCGGAGTCCTACAAGCAGCTTATCAAGATGGTGGCAAAGATTGGGCGGTCATATCACGCACAATCGCTTTTACTGGTTACTTTATGTCGCGAGTTAGCGGAATCCTACCTGGCAAAACAGGAGAAAAGCGACAAACATTACCTGCTGCTTCAATTGTAAGTACGTGACTGGAGCGCTAGGTTATACTAAATATCTTCTTCAGTGCGTTCGATCAGACACTAGCTGCGCTCCAGGAGTCATCGACAGCTATGGGATTGACAACGGGCCAAACAAGTCTTTTACATTTGTCGCACTTCGACATAAGTGCATATGAGGCCCAACCATGTATTCAGCTCTTCAAGGACTCGGCCCAGGAGCTCTCTTCGTGCTTCCAGGAGCTAGGAGTAAGTATGTTCAATGGTTGAAACCATGCTCACTGACGCATTGGTCCTAACTCGGTGCACACAGCTGGATGAAAAAGGAGGAAATTCACTTCGGCTTCAAACGGCCTTCTTAAGAGACAGGGATCGTATGGAAAAGGTCAACTCGAGGATTGATAAGGTATTTTCAAGTCTCATGTTTGAAACGCTATATGTTTACCCTGTTTCAGATTAGCAATCCTATTCAGGCCAATGACATTGTGGAAGTGACGGTAAAAATTAGGAAGGGTCAATCCAGTGGCGAAGTGGTCGGAGATCGTATAGGTTCGTGTTTACAGTACTATTGGGCCATTGGGGTTTTTAATTAAAAATTCGTAGTCAAAGTTCTACGTACGACGCGCTTGACTGCGATCGGCTGGAGCGTTTCGCAAGACCCCGCTCTGAAGTCTAATACTCCCCCAGTCGAGCCCAGATTTGAGCATGTGGCTAATGATTCAGCGCTCGTATCCAAGCCTGCACACACTGAAATTTCGTCATTGACATCGGGTAATAAGTTGACTCTGTTCGTGATCGTTTAATTGAAATTCAGAGTCTCATTATTTGGGCTAGAGCAAAGTGGGATTGTGTTGCTCGTGTATGATATCAATTTCTCGTTTGACTTATACCGTTTAGTACATTGGCTCTATGCACAAAACTTTGCTTGTCTGTACCGTGTTTAATTTTTGGCTTGATCGAGGACAGAACACGAGTGAGCCACGACACCCGCCCATTCGAAGTCATGTGAAGTCAACTATCTTGTTGATTCTCTAGAGGAGGATGAAGCGTCTCCTTAGGAGCCGCCGGAGCTGGCAAAGGAAAACGCCGGCGCGCCTGGTCACGTGGCACCGTGGTGACGCGTCCGACTCGCGTTCGACCTGATCGTATCGAGTCGGCACCTGACGTCGCGTGTCGCTTTTCCTTCATACCCGCCACCCATTCAGCACGTCTGCTTGGCTTGCTTAGATGAGCCATCCCGGCCCGTGAGTCGTACCTGTGGTTCGGAAGATCCGGCTACGCTGGCGGCGCAAGCATCTCTCAATCTTTCCGCTTGTCCTGTCTCCGTATATGCGTAAAGAAAATACAACTAAATATAGCGCTCAGCACGGTGGTGAATCAGCTCCATCCCACGGTAGCAAGGACGATCGTACAAAAGTACAAGAGTGTAAGAATTTTTCATCGATCGCGAGCAACAGTGTCAGTAACGCACTCGGGGTATACCTGGGATAAAGTGAGGCTCACCAGTTGCAATTACATCGGTTGTGTGCTAATCACCGCCTGTACTGCCATCGAGCATATGGCAGTTGGGACCACTTGGACATGGTGACACACAAACGCCGGCCTAGATTTCTGTAAATGTTCGCTTTGGCCGATTTGTGTGGCCCGATTCCCAAATGAGGCATATTTCGGATAGGGCAATTGTTGCCTCATCTTCGAGTTCAAACAATAGCGATCGAGCCTTAGCGTCCTCCAGCTCGGCTTGAAATACAAAACCAGATAGGATAGTTAGCTGAAGATCACGGCGCGAAGCGTCAAGCTATTGGTTTACGGACTGCGCCAGCATGAAAGCGCTTCATTGGAGTGAATTCACAAGGGGAGTTTTCGATTTGTCTCAATTTGTGGGAAGAACGCAGCAATCAGGTTACACAGCTATGTTACTGTATCAGAGATCGAAAGGTACTCAAACTGGTAATCGTATAAATCACATATCGAGGAGTATACCACGCAGAAAACTAAAACAAAACCTGGGTCAACAAGAGTCTAAGCTAGTCAGTACATTCCGGCGCAAGCTACACGTAGGTAATCCTGCCTACGAAGTGAACGGAAAGTTGTGTTCCAGAGCCATTAGATTGAGCTAAAGAGGCTGGAGGTGTGGAGGATCCATTACGTGACAACCATGTCTACCCACGGCCGACTCAATGCTTGAAGAACAGGCAATAACTGGATTGCGAGAGGCATCACGGCATACTACACAGAACTTACGGCGAGTGCAGCGAATTTTCAGTGCCATTCGAAACCAACGGGTGGTAGACCACACCTCTCGTTCAGCCCCGTGAACCACCACATCGTGGACAGGCCTAAGGAGCATGCGACCGCCAACGGGGGGTATCGAGCGTTAGCATCACATACGTGCAGCGACGAGGAATCACTCAGCTTACACGTAGATCAGTGCCACGATATTAGCGGTAGTGCGGCGAGCGGATACGCGACTGGCGGTCGGAATGAGAATGAGGAGTGGTGGATCGAACCTTGGTAAGTCGCGAGTCGCGACGGGAGGTGGGGCGCACGTATATGATTAGGGTTTATCGTAGGCGTAAGTGGGATAGGTCATTCATTAAGAGACACGGGCTAGGTAGGAGCGAATGCGCTGGGAAGGAGCCGATGGTGAGGCGGTCACGGTACTGTAAGCCAAAAAAGTTGCTGAGGGTTAACATGACTCTCGAGGGGTGCACATTGCTTCGAATTTGCTTCAAGAGTATTCAGCCCAGATTTCGGCTGCAGCTCGACCAGTGTTTAGCCAGCCTGAAGGTGGAATATCTCCATTGATCATCTGATCACCTCTGTGAGTGGCCAAGCGACACGTGATCTGCCACCCATCGTGTCGCTTTGTTTTCTCTACCCAGCCACCACCGTACCTACCCCTGCTGTTTAGGCACAACAGTATCGAGCCACCATTTGGACTCGACAGAGGCGGTGAGCTCCGCTTGGTGCTTGCCATGTACACCTTGTCCCTCGAGCTCCTACTGATCCAATGGCGTCCGTCCCGTAGTGTCGACGGATTGGGAAGGGGACGTCATCATTCGAAAAGAACTTCGACGAGACCAAATTCAACACCCACACGGGCATATATGTACATTTATGCTCTACCCAAGCATTTTGGCCCTGACCTATATCAATCATTTAGCCGACACAACTATTATAGGATCGACGTCAGGTGAGCTGTAGTGCAGACACTGCCTTGCTTATAATGCCTTCGAGTCAGCCCTGGAGCTGCGCTTCAATCCTTACCCCACTGCGCCCGAGCCGTTTTACTTAAGCTGTTGTACACAACCCTCATAATGAACGTTCTGCGCACGATTCGCAAACGGACTACTTGTTCCAAACTACCAAAATCTCCGGAATCGACTTCAATCAAGGGGAAAGTGCCCTACAAGCTATAGTGAAGTTGTGTTTGTAGGTGATGCCTTAACTGGGAAGTCTAACTTGGTATGGGCGTCATCTCGAAGAACTCCTGGGCAAGGAATTTCTCGATTTTACGGCACGCAGTAGTACCCGGTGACTTGTTGAGAATAGCTCAAGGCGAAATCGCCAACTACGTCCGACATCAACGAGACTTACGTTAGAGCGCCGCAAGAGGTTGCGAGACTATTTCTGTGGGATGCCGGCGCCATAGATCACGACTTTAATGACCGGCTAAGGCCATGGCCTACTTCCTTCAAGTACCTAGGAGTCTGGTGGTAAGTTGACATGAGTCTGCAGTGATACAGGCATAATAGCTCTCATGTCTTCTATGGGTGATTCATATACTCTGTACGACCTTAATGAACTGTAGAAAGAGCCTGAGGAAGTCGAACGGTTCTGTCCGGAGATTCCAAAAGTGGTAATCGGGTGCAAAAGCGATTTCCAAGCTACGAACAGTAGTTGTCATGTGGAGAATCAGTTGGTAAGCCTAGATTGATTATCGTATGAGTTGATTCTAGAGCGTTCTGTCATACAAAGGAGTTGACAGAGCAAAGCGGATAGGGGCCCGGCATTATGTCGAGTGTAGCGCGCAAAAACACTTTGGCATCGGGGAGCTATTAGAGTGTATAGGAAGCACAGCATGGGAAATACATGAGCGTAATAAAATGAAGCAGCCTGCGCCAGCTAACCCCGAGTTACAGGTTACGGTCCCAAGGGTAGATGCGTCGCAGTCTGGAGGTACAAATGTCATATCAGGCAAGTCCCACATCTATGAACATGTCTGACGACCGCACTTTGGTACCTTGATTCAGTAGGGTAGTACTTAGGCAAACTATATCCAGTATTCACATATGCCGTCCGAGCATTGTTCGATTTCAAAAGGCAGAGATTGGCGCCATCATTCAATCTAGCACTACGTGACCGGTCGGCCCTATTACCTCCCTACTACGCATACATTAACGTATCGATAACCTGAGTATCAATATTAATACCGTTCATGACCAGCACAGGTTCGCTCTATATTACTCACAATGAAGACATAACCGAGGGTCAGTTCTCCACAACCCTTTGAGTTTGATTTCTCTATAGTCCTTCGTCTACTCTCTCATCGTCAGCTACGCTTTGATCCGTCATCACGCTCGCCTCAGAATCCTCATTTGGGACCTCAGCATCCAAGTCTTGCATGTCGGCGTCGAGGTCTGTAACCACTTCGTCGACTTGAGAGGCAGACGCAGAGCGCGTTGGAGATCGAGATCGAGATTGGGAAGTAGTGTCCGTAGAACCAGGTTCAGATGGTTCTCCCACCTATTGTTTTTGGACTTGTTGCTATAGAGAGAATCATGAGGGGTAGGTTTGCGACTCACGTCCGCATTTTCTTCGTCGAGCGTCATATGCTTGCCGAGTGGGATAAGGAAGTTATGTCCGTGAACTCGTATATCTGCCATCTGGTTTGGTTATTATTGCAGCCGCTTTTAACTTATGCTTTCTCTTGTTTACCATTTCTTCAACCTCTAGTTCTTCGTCACTCAAAATATCACCCTCTTCTTTCAAGTCGCGTCGTTGGCTAAATTTGGCGGGTCCATACCGAGGAACTGGCGTGGGGTAAGGCTGATAGGGCTTAGAGAGTAAAAATGGGAATATTTGAGGATGGGGAAGTAGTGTTGGTGAAATTGAGGAGACCATGAACGTGGTTCTTGATAGGGGTGTCCAAATACGAATACGATATTATCAAATTTCGCCACGGCTATCTTATTTCGAATTCTCTATCTGAATAATCTTATCACGATGTATCAATTTAGTATCGTATTAAGTCATATCATATTGTATTTCTTTAATCAGACATGATCACTGGACACGAAATTGGGAAGATTGGTACCTAAGCCTGCCCGAAGCCAATGCTGGCAGGTGATGATGCGACGAGCAGTCTCGACGGACATGGTACGGTAATCCGACATCACAAACTTGCATTGTGAGAAGAGGCGCTCAACCGAAACACTTGTGGCCGGAATACCAATGTAATCACGAGCAATACGACTCAGGATCGGGAAATCGCTCTCGTGCTCCTGTACGTGAGTTCAAGGTTATTACAACTTTGACTTGAAGGAATCAGAGAAAACAGACCTTCCACCATTGCAATACATCCATCCCTGGCTGCAGTGCGTAAATATTGCCAAAAAATCGGTCAAGCTCATCGTCAAGACCGTCTGAAATTGAAAGCTTGCCCAATCGATCTCGTAGGAGCTCATCGGACCACGTTGTTTTTCCTAATGTTGGACGCGTGGGCTGAGCTGCATTTGACGAACTGGCGCCAGAGTGACCTGGCTCGAGTCTGTAAACTTCGAACAGATACTCGAGTAATACCTGACCGCGCTGCCTCAAATCACCCCACAACTGCTCGTTGTCAAAGTATTTCAGTCGCATTCCAGGGTGCAAGACTATATCAACAGTCAGTCTTGAGCTTAAACCCACTGAAAGAACCACTCACTCGATGCAAGGAGCGTGAGGTCGCTTTGCCGGGCCAAATCGAAATATTTTACAAGCTTCTTCTGACCAGCCGAGATGGCGCGAAGGAGTCCGTATCGGTCGCCCAATCCATATCGTTTGACTAATCGGTCCCGAGACTCTTGGAGCTTGTCTTGAAGACGCATATATGTAGGGAGTACATTTGGTAGATGAATTTTGCCCCTTTGGGAAAATGAAAGTGTCGCAGCTTCAAAAGGCTAAATGATACCAATAGTTAGATATACATTGCTGCCGTCTGTATGTCAAAACCTGTACCTCGAGGACAGATATCAACTCTTCAATTGCAGTCCACTCGGAATCCGACATCATCCACATCTTCTTCTGCCTTTCAGCAATGCGTCGCGGTCCACGGGTCTTTCCAGCATCGAGAGTACTAACGTAGTAGTCAAATGCCTATACCAAAGTTAGATGCACACACATATATAAAGCAATCCAATCATGTAGCACACATACCGGCCGGAGTTTGACAGCACGTCGTAGCTCTGCTAACACTGTGTTCCATCTGATGGACATGCTCTTGATAACAGCCAGGATGGCAGAGCAATACATGTATATGAAGCCATGCATGGCATTTCGTCTCTGTGGGCTAGATGTGCAGCTCACAGCAATTGCATGGATCTATGGTCGATTCAGCATGTATTAACGAGCTATATGTGCAGCATTTACCCACCTTCTGAGCAGGATTAAGTTCGTTCTCTCTGTGCTTCTCTGAATCGACCAAATCGTCGCCATTGTCAGCATCATTTTCGACATTTACACCGACTTCTTCTTTGTCTTGGGGCCCGCCGGGCTCGGAGTCATCCAAATCGCCATCTGATGCGTCGTCTGGAACCCAGGCCTCGCCTCCGGTATGTTTATTCCTCATTCGGGCTTCCTCTTCCTTAACCTCTTCGCTATCTTCAACACGCTCGCTGAGATTGAATGACTTTGCCACATCGAACCCGTCTTCGTCATCCGTAGCGCTACATACGCTCATATCCGAAAGGATTGCACTTGATAATTTGTAAGCTCATGCTGAAATACTATATATCTGTGTACAACATACCTACACACCCGGTGCAGACCATGACAAAGACATAAAATCGACATGTTCTTGGCGTTCAGACTATGCCCGGATGCTTTTCGTGACGCCCGTCGAGCGATTTCTTGGTTCATCGTCTGGTTATTTGAGCCATTATCAGTGACACTGGCCACCATGTTACGAGCTACATGTCGACGGTCAAGCGATCGGTAAATCTTTTCGCCCATCTTTTCGCCGCTATGCTCAGCTGCAAGATGAACTACATCAAGCACAATCTCCTGTAGCGTCCAATATTGGTCGATGAATGTTGCGGCCACGCCGGCGAGCGAATAGACAGAGCTTTTGCTAGACCATGCATTGCTTGTCACTGCGACTCGGGAAGTTTGCTCCTACAAGAAGAAAATCAGTAAAATCGGTTGCTGTTTCTGGATAGTCACAGAGAACATACCTTCATCACAATCTCTAGCCGGCTTACCAGTATGTTATAGAGTTTGTCAAGATCGCGACGTGCAGTTTGATGTGAGGGGAGTGTGACTAAAGGATTTGCCAGTCGAAAAACCTCCCGCATACCTTCACCTTCGCCAAATGACATAGTTAAGGAGTCACGAACCAACCCTGCGATTAGAGCCGAGCGGAAAATTGTTGGACTGAGGGCTGTTGGAGGCGGGGCAGGGATAGGCAATCCGGTGGCAAATCTTGCCCCAAGGGAGTGGTCTGTTGTCTCGAGCGCCGTGAAATCCTTCGCTTGCTGGTATCGAAGTCGAGCAGCCTCCCAGCTCTCAGCTTGTGGGATTGCTGGACACTGCTTTCGAAGGTGTGACGCAAGGTTGCTAGCAGAGATACGCTTCGGCTCATGTGCAAAGATCTTGCACTTGGGAGTACGAGGCAAGCGACGGACGTTGCTAGAGTCGAATTCAGCCATATAGAAATAACAATAGAAGTCCTACAAAAACACGTACCCGCAGTGAATGCACTTAAAGATCCATGCTGGATCCCTGCCGTTCTCGGCAACACCAGCAGTCGGGATCTCGAAGTTTGAGAAAGCCCACTTCCGCACCTTATCTTTTGGGCCTCTTCGAGTAGTGTACAGTTCGTCACTAGCCCTTACCTGATCGCTTTGACGGTGAGATTGCGCTTCCTGGAAAAGATGTGAGCTACGCATATATACAATTTGGATACACTTACCTTGTCTGAGTCGGTTGAAATATCATCATCTGTGCCATCAAAATTCTCGACACTGCTACTACTCGAAGACTGGTGGGCAGCTCGCTTCGGAATGTATGTTCGGTCGTTTCGCTCGTGCTCGGGATTGTGGACAGACTCTCTGTGATTTGACCAGTCAGCACGCGTCGCTTCACCGGGTTTTGCACCAGCCAAGCGAGCTCTTTTTTGAAACGATTAGCTAGTAGCAATGCACATTAAGTTGAATAAGACTTACCTCTCATGAACCAGACTAGTTATGTGCTCAGTGATTTGCACGAGTGAGGGTAGGTTTGAGTTTAGAACAGCTGATAAATTCACAAAATCTCCGAAGTACACCAAGATACAATCCATTCCGTATTTCCCTCGGAGTACATTATCAACGGGATGCTTCCCAGAGCCTAATTTAGGGTTGTCTGTGAAGCATCTAATATATGCGTGAGAGGTTGCTGCCCATGGGTCTCCGGGGATAGCAGATGGAACAGTTTTGAAGCTGCGATATACAATGCCACCAAAGTGGGCTTCGGGAATGGAATTGGGTAATGTGGCAATGGCGCTGCGCAGCCGTTCGAGAGCCTGAGTGAACACTAGATTGGGCATGAATAGCAGAACGTATAGGTAGGTTTGATGGTCGACAGGAGAAGAAGGGTGCTCACGAGCATGTATCATGCATGCAGTATCATCATCATGACGTATCGTATCAAGTGCGTATCATATTCAATTTGGTAGTATCAAGGTATGACATAACATACTTAATTTATAACATTCTGATATCATAATAGTATCACGAGGTGGTATTTGATCTGTATCCGTATTTGGACACCCCTAGTTCTTGATGATGTGGTCTGGTTTACGTGTTACATGTAACCAATATTCCTGTGGCTGTGGTTGTCCTTTACAAACAATTGTTGAACACAAACAACCCTTTGTCATTCCATACATTCGTACGCAAACTGTTATGAAGATACATGAAAGTAGCATAATAGAAAGCAATAGATTCATGAGAGAAGTTAATTATATCATACTCATCGTGTGTTTGCCTTGGTTGATATGATCGCATTGAGGGTGCATGCAGCGTCTGGTGCTAAGGAACCAATGGTCGTACCCAGAGCCACCGGCTTAGTAGTAGCGGGTGAGTCAGATACGTGTTCAAACACTAGCTCCTTGCTCGCGAGCTTGTCCTTGAATACAGGGTCTTTTGAGACGTTCCAGCCGATTGCTAAGAGGCGCGTGGCGCGTGGCACTGAAACTACCAACAAACCCCGAGGTTATTTTATAGACGTGTTAACCAGCTCGAGTCACGAACCTATGTGTTCCCCTACCGCCTTTCCACTCGATCTATCCTCCCATACCTTCACAGTAACCTTCACCAGTTGGGCAAGCTCGGCCAGCTTGGTCTGTTATTGTGATTTAGCATGTATGCCCCAAACGAAGCTTTACAATAAACCGACCTTTTTGTATCTGTTATTAGCCGCAGCCATACGCTCCTTATCCCTCTGCATGGCTATTTCGAGCTTGGTTTCGCTGGACTCCTGTTGTTCAAGCTTCGCGAAATCAGCGATTGGAGAATCACCTCACATTATTCGGGATACACCTACCCCAAGTTCCTTGAAGCACGACGTAAGCTCTTTGGCAGTTTCTTTGAAACTCTTCAAACAGGGTTGCTCGTCGTACTTGTCCAACTCAAACTGTTTCGGCTGCGCTGGGCCTGCTTCGTCGGAACTTGGTCGCGCAGTCTCGGCAGCGATGTTCAGCGCGTTGAGTGTTTGATCGAGGGCGCTAAGTAATTTCTTAGCAATATGTATATCAAGGATCGGGAACAGCTCCTGGCCTACTTTTCGAGTGCAACGTACTGCTTTTCGCCCTTTTCTTTCATTGTTTGGTAGTGCGTCGCCGCTTGGCGACACAAAGTCACAAGTAAGATCGATTGAGCATGATATGGCCGACCGATTCTCCCAACGAGTTTGAGAAGGGCGGAGTACGACGCAGGTAGTCCCAGTTCCGCACTCTTCTGCGGTTTCATGAGCGGTATATTTAGCTGCGGTACCACCGGTAACGTGTGAACTGACCAAGAGAAGGTCGAAGAACTCCTGATACGCCGGGAGTACTTCGTCGTATGTCTTTTCCGCCTTAATGTGTTTGATTAAGCCGTCCACAAGCCTGTATAGAGTTTGAGCACCATAGGGATGGGATGAAAGTATAGCGCTTACTGTTTGGCAGGTAGCCACACTTTCTCCGACTTCAGGTACACCCGAGTAGCAGAAAGAATTTTTTGATTGAGACTCAGTTCCATGAAGCTATATATCGTCATGACCGCCTTGATGGCCAAAACAATTGATTTCTAGAAAACAGATTCGCCGCCTCAGTACTTGTGAGAGACAGAAGTACTCTGTAGTGGCTTACATCGTCAGTCGACTGTGGTGCGGTAGCTTCGCTAATAAGTTTTTCGACGTGCTCGACACCTTTTGAAACCTCATGGAGGATCGATTGAATTTTCCTTGGGCTGTTGAACGACATTTAGTTCTGTAGTAAGATTGAAAGATTGAGCCAATATTGATACGTACAAAGTCGCTGTGTTCTCTCTATTCGATAAATAGCTCTTGGTTGCAGTCGCCAGGTCACCCAAAAACATTCGGTCGTCATGCCTGTGCGCATCGTCAATGTCCTTCTCATCCTCCGCAGTGGATTTGATTAAGACCTGATTTCCAGAGTAGGATTCAGTTAACAATACAAGCCAGTAGTTACCGAAGAGTACTAAAGAGCTTACAGAAAGATGTTTTTGAGTCCTCAAGTGACGAAGGCGTTCCCGAACATGCGAACGAGCTGTCTCCCACCGATCAATATGGCCCAGGCAAGCATCAACCTCCGACGGGTTACTGAGGTAATGGTCATCGTCCAGATCTTCATCCGGTGCAAAAGATCGCAACGTTCTAGTAGGATTAGTGGTGAACATCATTTTCGCAATAAATGATCATAGTCAGCTTACTCTTCAAGAGGGTCGATTGCGTCTGAATACTTTTGGAATGCATCCCAGTCACCATCATCCTCAGTTCGCTTGATAAGCTCATTAATGCTATCACAGAGACTACGGGCGGTATCAACGAAGCGGTAGGAAGTTTGTGTGTTTTTTCGGAGAGCGCATACATCAGCTCCTACGAGCTTGATGAGATGCTCTACAAGGTCGGTAGCCGGATATTGTGGTTCTTTAGACCACTCATCGAAGAGGAAAGAACCGGCCATAGTGAATCTGGGCTAGTGTTGTGAACGTAGCTGACACTGAAAGCGAGTACGCAGGGCAACCAACGATAGTTTGGGCGGGGACTAAATACTTGCCAAAGACTCGGTAGAAATTCCGGCAAAGCCGGATAAGCGCCAAGTTTGACGTAATATTGATACTCGTGGTTTCCTGCTGGCCGGGCACACCTTGCACTACACTAGACCTCGGAACATCGCTGGAGAAGGTTAGCTGATAGGGGTAGACTAGAATGCCACAAAAGCTTGTATGGGCTCAGCGATTAACCACCATTTAAGATCATCTTGATCAATGCACAGCAGGGACGAGGGCTGGTAGTTTATGGCAAGCGATTACAAGCTGATCCATAGGAAGAGCAATGATAGCTGTAGCGGTCCGCACGCGGTCTCGTTGAAACTTCCTATCTTGAGGTCTCTCAGGTACACGTACCAGTGAAGCGTTCCATGGAAGTAGAACATTGGTCAACTGTACCAGTCCTGTGATAATGGCGTGGTGCATACCTTGAGGGACTGGTAAGTTTTTTTGCCCCTAAGTTTAGACGCTCTACGCGATGGACGTCGAGTGGCGCCACAGGTTGGTGAGTAGTCAACGAGGGCAACGCACGCATCAACTTAGCCTGGTAGCGCTTCTGATTTAGTCTCCGCAAAGCGCGCTTGAATACTGGCGACGAAACGTGGTGCACAGCAGGCAGAACCGGCGTTAAAGCTGTGCGGGGTTGTAACCCCACCCGAATCAACCAATGTGCATAGGAGAGGTTCGACGGTCAGATGGGTGTCAATATCGTTTGGGTTATTAGCTATTGTTAGGCCCAGAGCCTGATCCTCCGAGCCCTTCGTGATTTGCGCTTCTTAGGTACTCCTCGCATCTCATCACAGGGAGATAGTGCTGCATACAATCAAGCTTAATTCGCGTGCTGGCCTACCCCGGCAATTAGATCGGCAAACTCTTTATGTACACTCCAGCCATCTAGAAAGCGCCAATTCAATACCTGGGTATATGTTTTCTCGTCATCTTCAGTGTCCAACACAATATATTCCATGAATACATACTCTAAAACTCAGTTACACCCGACTGAGTGCTATGGGAATACTGAGACTCAGCGTCATCCGCGTCAATTACGCTATCCTGGCTTTTGTAATCGTAAGCCGACATACTCCCAATGTCCGACGTCCCCGCCATTGAAGTAAGTGAATTGCGACGTCGAAGGCGGTCGGATTGAGAGAATACGATACTACCATTATGGTCAAATTGTGAACCCGCGACGCTGCTTGCGTCGGTGCCGCCTGGTGCCCCAGCAACGTCTTGAGATATAATAGAACTCGCATAGCTTGCGTAGGTTGCACGTTTTGGACCGGTAGAGGCTTTTTGTTTGGATGGTCCAAAGGACGCTGCAGCGCCAAAATGAGGTAATCCAGACGCTGACGATTTCATAGACTGGACATCGGAGGGAATATAGCCGAGTGGGTCGTGGGTCCGGTAGAAATTGTTGTCGTATGCGCTCGTTGAAGCCCGGCGAACTGAGATGGGTAAGCATCTCGTCATGTTATGGGCAACGTTTCACTTACCGTCATTTAGCACAGGGGCTCCACTCGTGGCTTCGACATCACTAAAATCGTGCCGACGAAATTGTTCCATCGATTTGTTGAGCGCGCGACGAGGCTTGCTGAATTGTATCATGCTCGGTTGCAAATTGTTCAATGGGCCTTCGACCAAGCACTGCTTTTCCTTGTAATGGGTCAGGAGGTAGTGCCACAGGGGGTGCTAGATAGAGCCGAGAAGTCAACAAACATGCTGTGCTAAAACGTCAATCATGTACCTTGCTGAGCACTTTTGGGTTTCCCAAGATCACAACTCCATATTTGGCTCGGGTAAGGGCTACATTCAATCGCCTTGGATCGTTCAAGAATCCAATTCCCTGGTGCTCGTTACTTCGTACGCAACTCAGGATAATGTAATCCTTTTCTCGACCTTGGAATGCATCCACGCTGGCTACTTCGATTTCCTTGTATAGGTCCTTCTTGAGACTGCCGCTATACTGCATATAGTTGACTATATAAGAGCGTTGGCCTTCGTAAGGGGTAATAACACCAATTTGCCCCGGGACGACGCCAGCTTTGAAGAATTTGGTTACGATTTTCTCGACATTTGAAGCTTCGGTTCTATGAATAGATTTAATATGAGTTAAGGGGTAGCTTCATCCGACGCACCGGTTCAAAAACGAAGTTCCACTAGACGAAATTTCCTCTTGACCCAGATTCTGGTAGAACATCATCGGCGTATCCGCAACTGGCCATGGGAAGTCGACGTTTTTGCGTAGCCGCTCCGGAGCCGTGACACCGTTCTGGAGCGTCCCCTCGTAGAACATATTTGACGGAAATTCGGATAAGCATGGGTGCATTCGATATTGAACTTGTAACCGGATGGGCCGATTACCCAGAACTACTAAGCGCTCGAACAACGATTGCGTTAACCCGGCTCGTGCAGCTTTCTTATTCATGATAACTGGACCAAGTTGCTTCGAGGAGATCAGCCACTGCATTGCATGATAGCGTTCATATAACATACCTGATGATCACCAACTAAGACAACTTGCTTACAGCCCAAGACCATAGGAATCATACATTCTATTTATCTTTGTGAAAACTCAGCCTCGGAATGAACCCGAAAGACATACCTGGTTCAGCGGCCTGCGTTGCTTCATCAATCAATACCGTTCTAAACTTCAGCTTCGCCAACCTCGGATCGCCCGTTCCTACACATGTACAGCAAATGACATCTGCTGCCCCTAATATTTCCCGCTCGACGTTCCGCACTAGCGTCTTGTACTTGCGCTCGTCCGACTGACTCAGTTCACCCAGCTCGTTCTTGAGTTGGATCAACTTCTGTAGCTCGGTGTGCGCTGTGTAGGCGGCGACTTGACGGTGTAGCGTTAAAAATGCGATTGAGCTTTCGAGGGCTTCTCGGGATTTGGCTGTAAGGCGGACAACCTTAAGCCCGGTGGCATGAATCTTCTCGGTGAGTTGATCGACGGCGACGTTGGAGGGTGCGCAGACCAGGACTTGTCCGGGGTTCATCTTCGCAAGGTGATAGACGATTGCTGCAGAGGTTACAGTCTTTCCCGCGCCGGGAGGACCTTGAATAAGGGAAATAGGTTTTTGAAGCACGCTTTTGACGGCGTACATCTGAGAGTGGTTTAGTTCGGGGAGGCCGGGCGCTGAGAAGCGCTTAGGCATTTGGGTGCGGAGAATGGAAGGTTCGAGTTCGTGGCCGAGGAGTTTATGATACTGTTGTGGGGATTTAGCTACAAGAAATCGATGATTGAGCTAGACGTACAATATATCCGCTAACGCTCTTCTCGTCGATAGCAAAAGTCTTCATCGCTAGTTGCATTCGATCAAAGCTCGTCGATTTCCAAACAAAGTCGACTGAGAAGTTATGGGTGCAATCTACCGGCACGCCGTCGTTCCTTCGTAGTTCCAGACCGATTTCGTCCGACACATCTATGCCCGACTTAAGCTTACGTCGTTCGTAGGCTCTATGAAACATCACTCACTATTCGGGATTTTTAGGACATGGCCGGAGCCCTCCCACGAATTATGACTGTCACCGTGGTACCGTAGTCGTAGCTCATCGCCGACGGCCAAGCGAACCTCGCCACTTTCGAGCTTAGGAAAATTAAACCAAGCTATTCGCTTTTGATTGAGACCCTGATCCCATCGCACAATAATGTCGTCTTGAGTTTGTGACTCTTTCAGTCGTTTGTCATAGTCGGCCTCGATTTTAACTAGGGGTCCGAATATATTCTGATACTGATAAGCGTCTTCGTATCTGCAGAGCTATCAGCTCATGCAGCGAACGAGAGCCTAAAGCACACACCGTAGTAGGATTGGCTGAGGCTCGTCGTCAACCCCTGGTTTTTCCAGGTCCTCAAGGGTGGCACTGGCATTTTCTCGCCAAAGGTCTTCTAGCCGGTTGATCTGTGCATAGGTTATTTGACGAGCTCGTAGTTGTTCTTGTTCGGTAGGTGGCGTGACTAGCCAGGATAAGAACGATCGATCTTCTATCAGCGGAGCCCATAACGAAGTGTTCCACGAAATGTCTTTAGATATAGCGGCACAGGGTTGACTATAGCTTGGGTTCAATTCTCGGGATAACACAACTAAAGCCGGACATACCGACACAATAGGACAACCACCGTATCACTCTTCGCGGGGATGAATCCGAGCATGAAGGCATTCTTGCCGCCACAGTTATAACATTCGGGAGTTGTCTCCCCGAGAGGGCTTTCGGCGTGCAACACGACCTCTTTGTGCTTGGCTCGAACAAGGTGATTGACAATATGAGAGGCCGATGTGTTCCCTCTCGAGTTACAGAACCACTTGGAGCATATCAGGCATTTGACGACTGAAGCGGGCGAATGTATCCCGCAGTAGCTGCGAATTAGATGAGTTGGAGGGGGGGGGGTCAAAATGACCAATATTATTCCACTCACCTACAGGCATATTCTGGAAGGTCGACTCCCAAATCACCATTATCATCCAAGTTCCCGTCAAATTCATCGTCTAGTGAAGCGGCAACATCGTTGGCTAGTCCCAAACGCCTGTTTGCCACATGGTCATCCGCGATAGAAAGTGCGTCCAAATCGAGGGCATCGGCGGCATTAAAAGCTGGCTTGGATGAACGGACACCAGTTCGTTGAGTATACCCAGAGATTACCGAGGCAGTGTCGTCGTCACCAATACCACCATATTCGGATTGAAAGTTATCGAAAGTATCCATGTGGTGGTTGAGTTCCGGAGGAAGCAGATGTAACGTTACGTTGTTGGGAGTATTTCAAATCGGCTTGCTCTCACACCCAACCACCATCCCACAAGGATGTCAGACCAGCTTTCACTCTCTGCTAGATACGATCGCGCCTTATCTGCGGCTTCTGTTCTCTCTGCTCACTCTGCACTTACTCCAGAGTATAAACAGATATCTAATGAGGCACTTACTGATCTAAGGCTCGTGGCTGCGGCGATCAGTGATCTTCAGCTCTTTAGCAAAAATGAGACTCTAGAGGACGTTTCAACTCGACAACTCGTCTATCTGTCCGTTCCGTTTGCTATCGCCGAACTATTGCAATCTCTGCCGTCAACTGAACCGAGCTTACGCAAAGACACTCTGGCGCAGGCTGAGGTGCTTATCTTGACCCATTGGACCTTACTTTCGTTCTAATCTTGGCACCCGGTCTAGTCTGAATTACAGAAATTTATATCTTCCGTAATCAACTATGAGATTGTAGATGAGGCTACTATTCGATCAATTAAGCGATCAGCTGAGTTGTTGAACAATCCTGGACAACGAAGGGAAGCCAAAATTCAACAGTATCAAGCTGAGAAACAGCTCAAACAGCAAATTCAGGCGCGTAGATACCAGATTGTTGATACTTGACGACTAAGCTTCGCATGATATAGGCGCTTCGTTCTCGGAGCCTAAGCACAGACATCGATGAGCCAGCAAACAACTACGAAGCACTTCGCGCGCTTTTGACTTCCTCATCTAACTCTCATGCGGGATCCGTGAACACAGGGGAAGATGATGATATGGACGATGAAACCCTTCGCGAATTGTCGATTCTCCTACTTCGACTCCTCTTCACCCAAGCGAATGCGTCACTACTACAACTCTCACAAGAGCTTCAATTGCTACAAAACATGCCACTAGCACTTCCGCCCACTCAAAACGCAGAGTCGAGTCAACCGAAAGATGATACATGGAGGCTGGACCCAACACCGAGGGGAGGCCCAAACGGAAAGGGCCCACTGATGGACGCAAAGGGACGTCCACAACGGCCATTTACGATTATGCCAGCCGGCCATACTGCTGAGCGGACTCGGTTGCAGCAGGAGGTTTTTCAACCTGATCATCGCCTTCCCACTATGACAATTGACGAATATCTTGCCGAGGAGGAACGAAGGGGAAATGTCATTCGAGGAGGGGGGTAAGTTTAATGTTGAAAGTCCCAGAAAATATTGCTGAATCATATACCAATTATAGTAAGGCTTCGGAAGAGGCGCCGACATCATCCGAACAGCTCGCGATAGACGCTGAACAGGATGGGACTCGCTCTGGGGAAGAAAAGTCTGAAGAGAAACGTCTCAAAGACGAAACTTGGGCAGTTTACACTGATGATAACCCCAAGGGGTTAGGAAACACAATGAACCGAGGCTAAATGCTTCTTGGGCTACTGTGGGCCAGACTAAAGGTGCTTTGTCTCCCTGAGAATACCTGCCCAGCGCCTGCTCGAAACACGTGCCTATTGATGTTGATCCATGCTCCCACAAACCCTTTGCCTCGCGGCCTTTTCTAATCCATATTCATTATTCCATCTATATACAAGGTTCTATAACCAAGCGTACTCGATGAGTATGCCACTCACACGTGCCAAGTCACTCCACAGGGCGTGCATCCCAATGGAGCAACCGTAACCGTCGACAACCACGATAAAAGCGGAGTCGAAACTAGTTTTGCGCGCCTATCGTTACCTTGCATCGCGGATCGTACTGCACTTAAACAGAGGGGCTCTTCCAGAAAGATCTCCACCACTCATTCCACTAGTAACAAAGACAATCTATTGAGCATGTCCCAACGTCGGCTGCCGATTGGACTACTTCGTGGGCGGAGCGAACATCCAGAAATATCTCTAACATGTTCGCAATAGCCACTATTTAGTAGGTTACGCGACAGCTCAATGATGTTTACCACCTACAGACGACCTTCCCACGCTATTGAAATCCACTCAGTCCGGCTGGATATCCGCATTTCAGTCTTCAGCGACCGTGGTAAATTCAAAGACCTAGTGCTACTTATAAAGCTTGCTAACGTGTAATACACATAGGGTGCGCTGTTTGCAGGATTAGAAGGCCAACTCTTAACGTTTGTGAAAGGAATCGATGACGATATCATCTCTCATACTAGCAGGGGATACCAAGCGTTGTTGATACTAACTTATATAACGTTTTTCTTCAGCGTAAGCGCTACAGTTAGCGCGCTTATCCTCACGGACGGTTTTGCCGAGCTAAGCCTGCGAGCCGCCCCCATAGACAAAAAGGAAAAGCTTGATCTCCTCGAAAAATGCCCGACCGTAGACACTATTGAAGAGATATTCGAGCAGCATGGAGTGAAGAAATCCTGCCGCTACGTGAAGATCCATTGTACGTTTGATCCCTGTACAGACCCATTACTAGTGACACCGATTTACTTTATCCTTCTTGCATCTCAAGGGATTATAATGCACCTAATCGGTTATTTTTCTCTCGTTGCACAAATATTACTTTACATCTCCTTGACTGATACATTGGCTGTGCGCGTTACTGTGTATTTTTTCGTTTCGTTCAGTGTTCTGCCCGTCCTAGGAATCATGTTTTAGCCAAGCTACAGCACGTCTAAATACTGCAAACCTTTGTAACCTCGGATTTCGACCCATAAACAATAATTTGACTCGTTTAAAAGTCCCTTTTACTCAATCTGGGATAAGCTGGTTATACCGGAGTTGTATTTAGCGCCTGGGAGAAATGTACAAGCTGAAATAACTCAGCTCAATGATGAATCTCTGAATTGGCTCGACGCATGTTGTGCGCGAACCAAAAATCAGCTCCTCGTGGTGTTTGCCAACAGATTGGCGCCGGAAGTTGGAGTGTGAGTTGTTTAGTTGATATCTCAGGGCGTTTACCTCATGGCTGCTCATCAACCGTCCTCCTCTTACCACCATTACCCTTGCTTGTAAGTCTCCCATCTGAATGCCAAAATCAAACGCGTAAGCTTAAATCAGGCGCCCAGATGGATGAGCCAGTCTAGTGTGCTACATACTCTCAAATACCTTTGTCGATACCCAAAGCATTCCTCACAGTGTTCTACAGGACTACTCTTGGTTCACTGAAACTCGCCAGCATGCGCTATGGTTTTCCACTACCAGTTTACAGAGCTAAAAGCATCCATTAGTGGCTTACTTCGAAAAATCGGAAGAGTCAAGGATTTTAGGCGACAGTGTATCACACTTATCCAGGTGTGCATGGACCTTCAGGGCCACGAGGAAGGTCACTATGATAGCCTAAGGCAGTGAGAGCAGAGACATCGTCCAGGTGCTTCAATCATTATAACTGATTTTACTTAGAATCATACAAGAGGCAAACGAGATAATAGTGGCACTAGGCGACCCCGAAGGGTTCAAAAACAAAAATCATAGCGTAAATGCGCTGTTTGATGCATGTATTCAAAACATCGATAACTACGAAAGGTTATATCTAGCATCATGTCAAGTGCGTTGGCTCTTAATTTTCAAACGATGGTTGTACTTTTATTAATGCTTCGGCGGCAAATCAAATCATTGATAGCCTAGTGACGGTAACCTAGCTCGCTGCAAGCACGACTACAAGGTCAGATTGGAGGAGGCGAGAGGTCACGACAAACACCGCGAGTCATGTGCTACAAAAATCTTTCAAACACCCCCTAGAAAGGTAGGAATTTTTCTTGCGCGCATTATGTCCTAATTACGAAGCTTATTATTTACCACCCTCGACAACAGACCGAATCGGGCAAGAAAAGACCAGCCCGGTTCGTTCTCCATTCCTTCGCCGCGGAGAAGCCAACCCTTTTAAGCTGTACGTGACCGACTTCATACCTGCTAGGCAGACCTAATCAATATTTGACAGACGAAATTTACGATAATTCTACAGTTCCGGAACTCCTGTACAAATTCAACAAAGGAATCAAAGGTAAACGCATCACTCTCGCGGAAAACCCGCGGTTCTATTCCAATTGGAAAAGTCCTTTCAACACCCCCATGTCCCTAGGCATCAGACCGGATCCGTCTAAGAACGGTCCTGTGCCTCGAAAAGCTCCCGTACAAAACTTATCCGACTTTTTCATATCTGAACACGAGCCTGATATTCACGTTTACTTCGATCGGAGACCTTTTATTTCTTTAGAGGATCCAAACGGGTTAGCTTCGTGGGGATTTTCGTTAGTTAAATGGGAGAAATCTGGTAGTCCGGAAGGGATATTTAGAGGTAAACTAGCCAATTCGGCTTACTCGCATGATATGCTTCAGGGTCGTAGGATTAACGAACTAGTTTCTACTATATGCTTATCGCCGTTTGCAAAAGTACTTTCCAAGCGCCGAGCCAAATTTGTATTTCCGATTTTCGTCAGGCTTGAAAATCCATCGTACCTCCACGATTCCGGGGTCTGGGGATCTCTCTGTAGCTCAAAACAATCGCCTCGCTGATGCGAATCGAATGATCTTAGCCGCTTGTATGTACGACTGATCCACAAAAACATGCTGTTTTGACTGTTATTGGCGTTTTTCTCCGTAACTCGAACTTATTTATCTTCGTAGAAGCTAGTGTATGCTTCTGAGTCATACCAGAAGCCTTCCTAATGACTATTATATGAGGGTAGCTGGTGTTGTCTCGAGTTTTGCGGTACCAACAAAACGGTCGCCTCCACCAGTAGCCCTTGGCGCCGTTTTGGGTGAATTATTTTGTACTCACCATCTATAAGGCTCACTGAAGGGCTCATATACGGGCTCATTAGCTCTAATTCGATGGTTTACGGCTCCAGGAGAGAAAAGAGCCCCAAAACAGCACTTTCTTGTTGAGTGGTCGTATACACAAGCGGCTAAGATCATTCGATTCGCATCAGCGAGGCGATTGTTTTGAGCTACAGAGAGATCCCCAGACCCCAGAATCGTGGAGGTACGATGGATTTTCAAGCCTGACGAAAATCGGAAATACAAATTTGGCTCGGCGCTTGGAAAGTACTTTTGCAAATCTGTGTAATTTCGCGCTGAACCATATACTCTGGTGAGTCAGCTAGTCCGAATCCTAGCCTGTATATACCTTGACCAGAACTAATATATATGTGCTCTCATACGGGTTTATGGGTGTGTAATCATCGTACAAGCAAAGTGGATATTAATCATGAATACATCAATCATTTTTGCCCCATTGGACAGCATCAGGCTTCCGTGGTGAGCCCATACTACAACTTGCGATGTAGGCCGCTAACCATCAGATCAAAGGTTACACCGGCCTATCCACCTACACCGCCAGGTGATCGGGCATATGGATTTTATATGACGGCTTGCATGTAACGAAGTTGTCACATGGGCCTGACTT
>WSTJ01000320.1:0-29002 GCA_019623705.1 Ceratobasidium sp. 428 | reverse complement strand
CGGAAGTCTGTCAGGCTCAGGACATACAGGCGTAATTCATTGGCACTAGTCCCAAACATACCTTTATTGCGTGCCTGGTCAAAACTATCAGTCATGAGCACAAAATATCAGCACACGGTAATGTAGTTTTGTTCCCGCGCAGCTTGTATGCGCTATGCAAGCCTATCCGCGTTGATCCAGAGTATAATCCATCATCATACATGCGACCAGAACCTGATGGGAGGAGCTCCTTGAGCTACAAGCTATTTATTTAGCACCGTTTAAGTGATTACGTGTTTGAGTTACTTACCAGTACAAGACTATCCCCTGACGCGCCTACCCCCCACCCTCCGGCCCACCGCTCGTAATGGATTTTGTTGATTGCCGCCAAAGGCAGCGCGGCTGCGGGGTAGAACATTGGCCCTTTGCCAATGGGCCCGTATAGAGGCAAACGAGCGTATAGCCGGATTGAGGTCGAGACTAGTCTTTTCCCCATGTCCGTCTCATGTTCCATGTACTTGCCAAATTCTTCAAAGACACCGCGTAGCGATTTGACGACACTCTTGTCTCAATAATTGAGACACTTGAGCGTTTTGAAGTGGGGCTCTATGGCCTTGAGGTAGAGCTGCCTGAACTTCGCACTTTCTTTGTCTTGGAAAAGCGAGAGGAGCAGGGGGATGTGAAGGGGTCAGGCATGGAGGGATTGGTAGTGCGGGGCAGCGGTGGGGTCTCTGTCGATGGTCAGGTGCGGGTGGGTGCTCAGCAATTCCTCCCCTTCCTGAAGACCATCCCCGTTTGCGACATTGAAGATCTAAGGGGGGATCCATGAGTTAGATTACTTTGCTTTGGATTTTGGGCGACTCGGACGTACTTGAAGCAAGGTCTGGAGGGACAGCCAGAAATTTGCAATTAGCAGTCCCCCTGATGGGCGCAACATCTCAATTGTCGTTGTCAGATTGAGTCTCTTGTCAATCGCCCACAGCGCTGGGCAGCACTCTAACATTATCTCCATTCCGGCCAGGTTGAGGCACAACCGGGAGGCCGAGTCTCGACCAACTCAATCCCCAATTTGCTTGCTCTTTGAGCTGGCCTTCGAGTCGTCGTCATTGCCCTCTTCCTCCCCATTCATCACCATCCGTAGTCCCAACTCCTTCCGCTACCGCGCTTGCACAATGCCCGCTGCAAACAGGTGATTGACGTTTTGCTCCCCGCTCTCTTTGCCGACCCTGATTTCCTCCGTGATCTTGCCATGGAACTTCTGGGCAATCCACCATGCTTTCTCTGCGTTGCCCATTCCCTTTGCCGGCCTGGTGTGCTTGTTCCGGGTCAACGCGTTCTCGCCCGCCTTGGTCAACTTGTCCGCTACACAGTCGGGGTTAACGATTCCAGCTGTCGTAGATAGAGTGGAATAGAAAGAATTGATATTAACTCACAGTTGTAGAGGTTGCATCTCCACGTCAATCCTTACGCTTGCTCCACCCACTTGTTCATCAAAACTTTGAGCTCCTTGGCCGGCATCTCTGCCTTCCAGATCATCCTTCAAACGTTTGCTGCTAGTTTGTCAACCTCCTGGTTGGGTTGGAGCATCGCCTGGATGTGATGGTTCCCGTTCAGGAGCCTACACTGTTAAAGGTCATGTGGTTTGGTCAGGGAGAAGTTAGAATTAATGAAATTAATTCTAGAATAAATGCTAACCCTTAATGGTCCGCCTGACAGGAGAGAGGGCCGGAATCTATCCTTGAATTATAGCTAAACCTTCCAGAGGCGTAGCGTGTCCAGTAGTACTATGAGTTTGTCAGAAGTCGTGAATATATGCGCTATATATGCCTATATATGCGTAGTATATATGCGCTAAGTCGTAGTAGGTTCACGCAGAGTAAGCGCTAAGGTTCCTAATGAGGAATGCCCCTTAGTCCAACCAGCAGCGGTGGCTATACACAAATGCAGGACCGCACGCAAACTAGTGAGCGATTACCGTGTTTGAGTTTGGACTTAGCTTCGATCTAGGGTGTGATCAACTGTAACAGACAGTGTTAGCTTACTGTCTTATCAGCTGAAGTAAGATAAGGGAGATTGCCTTATGGAGCGCAGAGCGCGTTATCACTCAGATAGAAAATATGTATGAAATAAAGGATGCATTAAACCGATCCCACCAAGGGTCTTATATACCCTGGCGAGGCTATACCATGTACATGTAAACAAAGAGCGCTCACTAAGAGTCAACAGATCTGATACGCGTGTCAGTCTGACACGTGTCGAAAGTTTATTTCCTTTTTGGGCAAGAGCCTTACTTGACCAAACACTTCCCGCTCTAGCACGTTTTACAGGTTACCAAATCATCGGTTCAGATATGAGACAAGGGGTTTCTCCTAATCCAAACACTTCTTGGAGTAGCTGTTAGCGCTATTGGAATCAGCAGGCAAAACTATCCTAGGAAGGTGTGCAGCCTGAATCTACGTAGGCGATCCTTTAGTCACCTGACTTGTCAAGCACCAGCACTGAGTGTCTGACCACAAACCTGGGGGCAATTATTTTGGCTATCCCACTACTATAGAGGGGATATGCACAAGGTAGCTGGTTGACCGTTCGCGGGGATTCTGTGTCTAATCCACTGGGTGTTGCTTTATTGGAACTATTGTTGCCTCTGAGTAGTACTCCGCCAGTCAGAACACTTTCTTGACTTTCTTAATATCTTATAACATATGTTCAACTTCTCGGTACGCCGGGTGTGAAGTTAACCTATGTTCATAAGATTAAAGATAGTTTTTCCTTTTTGAGCTATGGGGATGCCTTATAGGGGTAGCCCCTAAGTCACCTGAGCAAGGGACCGGAAAGCCACAAACGGAGGAATTCCCCACCACAAGTATTTGAGATGGACTCAAGGGGTATCCTAATAGTAAGATAGGAGGTAAAAGGGGTAGCCTGTCCTCAGCAGGGGGCTAGGTAAATAGGGGAAGGGGGCGATTAAACTTAGATATTTTATATCTTTATGAAAAGCTTATAGATTTGGGCCGGAGAAAATACCTAAATTAATGGAATAACTCTGGCTATCTAATCGTACCTTTAAATCTTAGTTAAGACGCAATCTTGAACGTGTTATCCCATAACATACACCTCACTTTCTTGTTGCGCAGCATGTCCAGCCGCTCTTTTATCTCGTACAACTCCTCGTCCGAGAGCCACTCGTTGCCTCGATGCCTCGAGAAGTATTGGTTTTTGAGGTGTTGTTCTTCTTCCGAGTGTGCAGATTTGAGAACAAGGGCGGGGGGGTGGGGGAGAATATTGGTTGCTTCGGAGTCTTCCATTTTTGCAATGTGTTCCGGAGAGAGACGGCTGGCTGATACCATGATGGCTATTGGGGCCTCGTGGTCCTTTTTGCCGCAGGGGATGCAAATTGACTGGAAGAGCTTGTTGATGTGAGGGTGAACAAGACTGCACGGGTGGGCGTGCACGTTTGGGTCATCCATCAGGTTTACGACTCTGTGAATATTGCCCGGGCAGCCGAACTAAAGATGGGCAGATCCAATCCACGCCGCCCTGAGTACACAGGCGGCCTGCTGCTGCTCGGCATCAACTTTAACCAACTGCGTCTGCAAGTTTCGGACAATGCCCTCCCACATTGCCGCAAATTCATTCTGGTCCTGTATGTTCGGTGAGCGGTCATTTGCTTTGACAATTTCAAAAGTGACTGACTGCTGACCCCTCCCTTGCGCCCTCATCCTCATCCTCCTGCTGGCGTTCTTTAGCATCGGCAGCCGCACAAGACCTCTTCTGAGGCGGGGCTCTTTCTTTGGGGGCGGCCCTCTCCTTGCGGGAGGGTTTGGAAGGGCCAAGGAGGGAGGTACCAGTGGTGGAGTTGGCAGGCTGCGAGGCAGTAAGCGGGTTGAGGAGGACAAGTGACTAGCACGTACCGTTTCAGAGTCCGCGTCGGCTGCTACAGCCTTTGCTTTGCCCTTTCTCTTCCCGTCTGCTGCCCTCTTCCTCTTCTTTGTCACCTTGCTCTGCTCTCCTGCCTCACCCGACCCATTTACTATGTGCGCGGTGTCCGCCTCATCCTCCTCGTCAGCTGACAGTGATGTCGTCCAGCTCTTCTTCTTGGGCCATGAGGACTCGTCTTGCTCCTCATTGTCAGACTCGCTTTTGTTGTTGTGCAGTCCTGAGCGGTGGTCAGTTGCGCCAGGGCCAGAGCCAGCTGGCTATACACAATAGGTGCATTAGCGGTTGTATAGCTGGGTGGGGAAAGCGAGTTTGGGACGTATGTTTCCTTGTGCGCCTGGCGCTTCAGCTAGGAGGCTCATGGCCCTGGACTTTGTGTGGATTGCAGATCAAGCCATAATGGGGGTTGTTGTGTGCTCATTTGCAAAAAGTAGTGGCAAAGGTGGTGGCCGGAATAAGGTTGGAAGAAGCCGGAAGCAAGAACCTGATCTGGACACGTGCCCTGAGTGAGCAGTCACGTAGCACAGTCATGTGAGTATAGCCATCAATGGGCATGGTTGAACAGCCGTTGGTTGTCGAGAGAAACATGGACTGCATTACATCCCTCAGTAAATAGCTATATACAAATGCGGATATAAGTCAAAGACAGGAACGATAAAAACTGATATCTACCGGTCAGGGTGAGAGGCCTGTCTGCTGTCGTAGGTCTGGCAACAGCGGGGCCTTGGTTAAAGCAAAACCTTCTCACATGGCTTCAAGCATATTTGGTTCATGGGTCAACAAGAGCGGCGTGGACATGGGGTGCAGCATAGTATTCATACTATTGAGAAAGAATGTGAAAATGAACAATGATATACGATGTACTACTTGGAGAGGAACAAGACACGAGACTTTAGTCTGGTAATATGCATCTCAGTCACAGCTCCAGGCAAATATTCTAGCTTACTTACGCTTATTTGAAGAGTTCTGGTTCAACTCCTTGGCTTTGTGCGCCTTGAATGAGGCCTGAGGACAGGACTTACGTTGACCGGGCTGATCAATGCTCCTACGGTGAGAGTGATACGGCGGATAAGTGTCAACAATCAGGACACAAGTAAACCAACCTACCCTGCAGTGCTTTTGATCAAGGTGAGCTCTTCAGCAATATTGATAGCAGCCACATCTTGTGGGCCATGAGGCTCATGGGAACAACGCAAACTGGATGCGCAAGAATCTGCCTTGCAGACGTGTTTTTTAGATTAGGGGCAATCCTCGCACAATTTGTGCCAGGGACTGGTACGTAGGGTGCAACTGTACAATCCAGTCGCCTATAACAATTGACTGTCCCAGCGAGTGGACGCAGTTCAGTGCTGAGAGTTTCAGCCAACAACTGACGCGTCGTGTGTGGACCAGGTGTTCTGGACAAGATGATTGGCCTAGTGGGTGTGGGCAGGACGATAGACTGTTGTACAGACTTGTTAGATGTTGAGGGCATTGTTGTGAAACAAGCAAAGGAGTAGGATATTGGTTGGCCGAGTGTTGGGATCTAGGAGGGTCACTAACCATGTCATGTGCTAGATAGAGTTACGTCTCAGGGCCTTCAGGGCTCACATCTAGGTTAGGGCTTGCGTATTGGGAGAGTCTTGATCCCGACAAGCAAGAGTCATTCTGTGCTGTAGTGAATTGCATATCTTAGAATCATTAATTGTAGATGATGTACCAGCAGGAAGACCTGCTGTTGAATAGGCTGGTCGTGTTGCCCATCAATGTCCGGGAACAGTTGGTCCTCAAAGGCAAGCTGGTGCACCCTCAAAGATTCTTGAACCTATGCTTTTGACTTCATCTCGATGAGCCATCACCATGTCCGTTGGCGCAGACGCGTGTCTTTGCTTCAATTTTGTTGCACAGCTTACTGCTTATTGCAATACAGGTGCACAGCTTCTGCTGTCAAGACCGTTCTTAATGGGTAATTGCACGAGCCACACTGCAGCCGTGCATGCAGCCCTGCAACAACCTGCTCCAGCTGGACTGTGTAAGCGTTGGAGCAGAGACCGTTGCAGACCTGCCTCTCCGTGGTGGTCGTTCCAAATTGGTACCTATGGGACTCAAACATTCATACCTGTTATATCACATACGCCAGGCTAACAAACAGGCTTGATTGTCTGCGTGTGCTGGCAGCAGAACCATGTTAGCAGGAGGGACTAGACTACTGAGCGAGGAGGACTTACCACTTATGCACTTTCAAGCTTGCCTCTCCACTCGTAGATCCCGAGGCGTGCGCGCATAAATAGTCCCAATTCTGAATCAGCTCGTGTGCTTCTGTCTCCTTCACCAGCGTCATGTTTTTGACCCGATTGACGAGGCACTGCTGCTCTCGTGCCTGCTCCCTGTCTTCAAGTCAGCCGTCTAGTAAGGAGCAACATAGCGGGCAGCAACTGCTTACCAAAGATCTGCAATTTTTGTCACCAGCGCTTCGTACTCAGCTTGCAACCTGAGAGGCTCAGCTTGCACTGGTTTTGGCTAGAGGAATATGTCAGCATTGTGACAGGAGGGACATAGAGGACCTTCTTTGAGCCCTTGTTGTGCAGCTTGTGAACGTCCAACACAGCTGAGGCAGAAAATGTGGCCTTATTTCTATGAGCTGCCAGAGCGCAATGTTTGTATGAGGAGCAAACTTACCACACGGTCCAACTAGCCTCAACAGTCCTACGTTTGACTTATTCTCCATACATAGGTGACACATGAAGGTACTGTGGAGCTGGGTAATTGGGGACAACCGTAGTTGTAGTCGTGGTCGTGGTTAAGAGAAGGCAAGCCTAATGATTGGTGAGGGACACGTGACTATCAGCAGGGTCTAGCTGGTAGCGCCTTCGTCCAATTGACCATCTCAATCGCGCGTGAACCACAAGTTCAACACTAATCAGCCCTGAGTCCACTGGGCTGGGTCAAGCACCGTTGATCAATCTCAATCAACATGGTCACAACCTCCATTCTGCTCCCACCTCTCCCTCGTCAACTCCAAACCGATCTCGCAATGGCCAACCCCACGACCTTGAACCTCGTCTGCGGCACCTGCAACATACAGATAGGACCGTTGCCTCCCGCCCCCAGCAACGCGATGTACCTTGTCGGTTGTGGTAAGTGTCCGTCGTTTGACTGAGGAACACGCGCTGACCGAGGCCGCTGCCTAGGTCATGTCGTGTGCATGGACCACCCCGTCCTCGATCTGTTTGAGAACGAGGACGACCCGCCGCTCACCATTGTTTGTCTGCGGTGCAGGGACAACATGCTACTCGAGCCTTGCACGCGCCTCAATTTGTTGACTGTGGACTTCACCACAGGTGGCGACACCCCGGATATGGTTTTGTTGCGAGAGCAGGAAGCCCGCCTGTTGTGAGTCAACTCGTTCCCTCATCGACGAATTCAACTAACTGTGCTGTTCACAGGGCGGAAGTCAATAGGCTTTACCAACAAGTCTCGGCCGAGGTCGCTCTGTGCACTGTGGTGGAGGATTGCGTCAAAGATCTTGAAAACGGGGCGGGAATGTCATAAAGCCATATATGGTGCCGGTTGGACCACGAGGAGTGAACAGTGTGGTTTGATGAGCATGAAGCCAACAAGGTTTCTGTGTTCAAAGTTTTGAATGTACAATGTATTGTTTGTTTTGTCTTTTTCTTACCACTAAATACACGTACAAGTTCAGTTCATCTCTCAGGTTTGACTCAATTATCCGCGCTACACACAACCACGACGCCTAGTTTCAGCGTGAATTCGTGAACCCGATTCCAGTTACTAATATTGTTAGTGTGGCTAAGTAGTGTCATACACGGCTACTTAGTTTGCGTTTTGATCAAGCCATTGAGGGCCATCCAGAGCGCTGGATGTTTGACTAGTCACTTTGGGTAATTGATTCATTTTCCATGGCGCAGCATGCCATCTTGGCAATGGCACGGGTCTTTGGTGTGGGGCGGTGGGCGTAAAGTATCTCGTAATGTGGGTTGCAAACAATCGTTCGAGTGTTGGAGCATTGGGAGTAGTCACACTAACAATTGTAAGCCGGAATCTTGTGTGCCTGTCATTTCGCTACAAACGGTCAGTGGGCAATGCAAAGTGTTGATTGACATTGATTGGTGTTGATTGTGGCTCAATGTCCCAATGGGTTGCTCCTTGATTAGTTACCAAATTGTGATTTACTTGAATCAGTCAATATGTGTTCTCAAAGATAACGACAATTGACCTGCATGGGGTGAAGTGATCGCCTCTGTATCATAAAACTGCCCACATTGTGTACCTGACATAATCCGAGTCACGTGTTCCAGCTGCCTCGTAAGTGTGCCCTTGCTGAACATAGTAGGCACAAATCGAGTGGTGCTTATCTAAAATTGAGGACTTATCTCTGACGCAAAGACAAGGCAGCCTAAAATTGACACATCAATATACCGTACATGTCTCAAACACCAATTCACAAAGCTATCAACCTGGATATGGGATGTTGAGCGCGGTATAGAATTCAGTTGCATGAAAAACTAACTAACCCATATCTCTCACTTTTTCGAAGGCATGGTGCACTGGATGTGATTAGTGTGTGCAAGATTCGTCGTTGTCCGTTCTGGAAACTTTTGACGTTGTCTAAGCAGAAACTCAGTTCTGGGAACCAAAACCTCTTCAGTACTTACACTTCCCCATCTTTGACCACGGCAGTACCATTGAGACAAGCCATTGTGACCTCGTCCCATATTCCGAGGTTCCCAAACTTGAAGTCCAGTGTGTCTTCATCCTGGTCAGCGTTGTTGGCCAGATATGAGGGTACTTTCACTTTTTTGGATATGTCAACCTCAGGATCATTCACTGGTCAATCATCCCTGCGCCGCTCCATTACGTTGGGAGCCATCAAAGTGTTGGGCTGAGTGTCAGTGCAGTGTCACAACCCGTGAGGAAGTGAACTTGTGTATGTAGTTTTGAGTGCTTGGCAAGTCCAAATGTCTTAGAGCTTGCTCAACACAGTGGAGAAGGGGGAAACGACGAGGTGAATCGTTCTTGGGATTAACCAGAACAACTCACACACTATATATACTGTAGCAAAGCACTAAGCGAACAGTGTACAAGTCACAAGGTACAAACTAAGGGAGCTACAAGCGAGAACAAGAGGGAACACATCTAAGCGTTGCTTGCACAAGCGCAAGAGGCAACGGCAAGCAAGCGAGGGGAAGCACAAGGACAGCACAAGCGAAAGTAAGCGAGAAAACAGACATCAGACAATAGAAACTGCCAGCAAGGCAAAGAGCGACAAGGGGAATGCAGGAGGGGCAACAGAACAAGGATATCTTAATCTGAGGATCATGACATTACCCCCCAACAAAGGCCTGTCAGGCAGAGCCAGCAGGCTGGGTAGCCCAGGCGTCCGGGTTGTAGGTGGTAACAGTCGGAGGCTCTCCCCAGCCAGTCCAGTGCCTGTCGCCCCAAGAACCGGGGCCACATTCCCATTGTCTGGCAGGTTCTTTGGGTAGCTCCTCGGGGACAGCAGCAGGGAGCGCCTGCTCGTCGGGGTACTGCAGGTACAAGTCCTCCATGGTGATGGCGAGCGCATAGTCCTCGGGGGACTCTGAATTGGGCAAGGGAGTGAAGGAGAGACCGTCCGAGTGCCACTGAGCAAGCAGGGCAAAGTTTCTGGGGTCGTGAGTGATGAGGTGAAGCCAGCGATAGGCCGGTGCGTTGCGCAGGGTCTTGGGGAAGGGTTGGCCCTGGAAGTCGACCCAGTGCAAATATCCTAGGGTTGGATGCGCAAAAAGCCCGTGGCCTGCGAAGGTACAAGCGCGGCGCATTCTGGCAGACATCAGGGTGCACTGCAGGACGCTGTCGTTGCCCACGCAGCGGAGGAGAGTCTGGGGAAGCAGCTGGAGGTAGAACTCCGTGCAGGTGATGTAGTTAGTGTCCAGGGGCAGCGACATGTCGGCAGGAGACGTAGGGGGAATGAGTCTGAGCAGTGTGGGCAGTGAGTAGAGCAGTAGCAGCTTGCAAGAATGCAAAGCGGGAGGATTTCCGCTTGTTGGAACGACCTGTGGACTTCTTCCTTTTAAGTGGAATTAGGTTCTCAGGTATAGGGACTTCGGGCGCCGGCGCATCCGGGTGGTTCGCTTGGAACTCGTGTATCAGCCCTGCCAAGTGAGATAGCTCCTTAGTCGGTTCCCATGTGGCACCAAGCGGTCCATAGCCCTGCCATCTGACCCTGTAGTACCACTTGCCGTTCTGGACCTTCCAGTCAAGCAGTTTCTCCACGTGGAACTCTTCCTCTCCCTGTTCAGTGACAATGGGAGGTGCCGGAGTGAAGGTGCGCTTGAACTGGGGGTCTTCAGTCACAGGGGACAACAAGCAGACATGGAAAACGTTGTGGGTCTCATGGTGTCCGGGAGCTTCAGCCTGTATGCGAGTGAATCAATGCGCTCTTCCACAACAAAGGGAACGTAGCGTTTGTGATCAAGCTTCTTGCTGGGGCGCTGCGACGTGATGTGCGTGCTCAGAAGCCAAACCTTATCGCCAGGTGAGAACTCAGGTGGTGCAGATCCCTTGTAAGCGCTCTTGTAGCGTTCCTGTGTCCATTGCAGCGTGGCCTTGATCTCCTCAATGGCCTTGTGCAGTTCAGCAGCCCTGTCGTCGGCAACAGCTATTCCTGTGGGTTCCAGAGAAGGGTCAATGACCGGGGAGTAGCCATAGATGATCTCAAAGGGGGATTTGCCTGTCGCATCGCTCCTGGAGTTGTTGTGACAGAACTCAGCCAATGGCAGCCAGTCCGCCCAGTCGGTCTGCTTATGATTGATGAAGGAGCGCAGATATGCCTCAACCCACTGGTTCTTGATCTCAGTTTGTCCGTCAGACTGCGGATGATAGGCTGTTGAAAACGAGGGGTGGATCTGCAAGGACTTGTACAGGGCTTTTAGAAACTTGGAGTTGAATGTAGATCCCCTGTCTAACACTGTGCGCTTAGGGGTACCATGCAGCTTCCAGACATATTGTAGGAACATCTCAGCAACATCTTCAGCATTGGCGGTCTTCTTGCAGGGAATCAAGTGCAACATCTTGGAGAACCTATCCACAACAACCAGTTGCTGTCCATGCCCTTGCTCTTTGGTAGTTTGACAATGAAATCACAAGAGACATCTTCCCAAGGGCCGTCATGAATAGCCAGGGGATATAGAGCGAAGTGTTTCTCCTGGCCCTTACCCCTTTGGCAGATTTCACAAGAGTCCACGTAGCGGTTGACCTGGAACTTCATGGCAGGCCAGTAGTAGTGCCGCGACATCAGCTCAAGGGTTCGCGCACGACCCTGATGTCCAGCGGCCGGTGTGTCATGAAAGTGAGATAGCAACTCCTGTTTGAGCTCAGGTTCATCGGGAACAACAACCCTGCCTTGATAGAACAGCAGGCCGTTTTCCATTGTATAGTCTTTGAACTTAGCAGCGACAGTCTTGGGCAGGGACTCAGGGTCAGAGGCGGCGGAGATCACGAGCTCTAAACTGGGGTCATCTGGTAGGGCATCCTTGATTTGATCCATCATTGAAGCGGAAATTTTTGCAGCATAGCCGAGGAACACAGACTCAGGGAGCATCACCTGAGGCTCCGGCTCCCCTTCTGCGTAATCTGCGCGCCCTGACAATAGCGCAGTCATAAGCGCAGTGAGGGGGCAGTGTGGTAAAGAATTCAGCGCCAAAGACTCGCACGAACTCATGGACTTGTTCAGGAAGTGAAGAGGGTGCTTTGCCGTCATCAGGGACAGTTCCAGCCTTCCCTATCAATGGTTCAGAGATGGACACGCGCATAGTCGGCCAGTCAATGTCCGGGTTGGCCAGTTTAAGCCAGGGTAGGCCAAGGATGATGTCCCTGTCTCCAAGGGGAAGACAGAAGAACTGTTGGGTGGAAGAGTGTGATTCAACAGAGAATGTGATGTTGCATTTGAAGCGGATCGCATCCCTGACTTCTTTGCCGTTGATGCCGACCACGCGGCGAGGGGAGGAGAGTTCAGTCAGGGGTATGGATAGCTGGCAGGCCACCTGAGGGTCTATGAAGTTTGCAGAGGAGCCAGAGTCGATGAGAGCGAGTTGGGGAAGTCCTGTGGTTCCCACAATGTCAATAGGAAGGAGTAAAGACGATTTTGATTGTACAGCAGCACATAGTAATGGTTCTTTCACAGACATTGGGGGGAACAGGGCAGCACTAGACACAGGTAAGATAGGCTGCCTTAGACTTTTCCCGACTCCACAGGGTCCTCCAAGTCAATCAGGTTTGCGGCCTTGCCTGAAGTAGCCTTAGGGCGGTCGCTTGCCTTGAGCATCCATCCATTCTTGCAGTCCTCAAACTGTGGATGGGATCTCCACACTTGACACAGTCTCCTGCCTTCCTGCGCTTCTCCCTAATCTCCACGGTGACAAACCCCGGCTGATTTGCCAGTCACTGGTTTGGCGGTGGACTGCACGCTCGAAGCGGGTGTGCCCTGAGTCTCTCGGCAAGCCTCAAAAAGCGTGTTGTCAATCAGGGACGTGGTAGTGATAAGATCTTCTAGGGTAGTAATTGTCCTGCCAATAGAGTGCTCAATGAGCTTGCTCCTGACAAAGGGCTTGAGTCCCCAGCGGAACGCGGCCATCAGTGCGGCGTCATTCCAGTCCAGCTCCGAAGCGATGACCCTGAACTCAGTGGCATAGTTGCTGGCGCTGCCGACTTGTTTCAGGGCGTTGATCTGCCTCTCGGCGACTTGTTGAGCTGCAGGGTCAGACCAGTTGGCAAGGAAGCCGGCTACAAATGTGTCCCAGTTGGTGAGGTAGGCAGCAGGCTCCCCGGCAATCAGCTTGTTGAGGTAGTGTTGTCCCCACTGCTTGGGGAGTCCTTCTTTCAGGTCATCAGCACATACATGATGCGCGAGTCGTCGTAGGGGAAGCTGGAAGCGTTGGAGATGAAGTAGGTCTTGCACTCCAGCAGGAAAGCGTTCGCTGCGCTCCCCTTCTTCCCATTGAACTTCTCCGGCGCTGGGATCTTGCTCTTAGTGTGCGCAGGGGCTGGTGTTTGACTAGCTGCGCGGACAACTTGTTCTAGGGGCGCAGCCAAGGCCTACCCAAACATATTGGCCAGATTCTGCATCATGCGCGCTTCTTTGGCCTCCTCAGTCTCTCTAGGTGGCGCCGGGGTGTATCCCCTGATAGGGGGTATGGCAGGGGTGTCGGTGGGTCCAGCAGGGGTGTCTGAGTCGGCGACTTGGCCTGTGTGAACCGCAGGGTGCTCATGCTCTTGTTCTTCTGCAATGGCGGCGGGACGACGCCGCGGCGGCGGCCGGTGTAGACGCTCCCAGGGGGTCAGAGTCATCATCTATGGCGTAGGATGCTCGTCCAGCTGCTGGGTGAGGACTGCTTGCTGTCTCCCTCCTGTAGCGCTCAGTCTCTGGGCCCTTCCCTTTGCCGTCTGAGGGATCTTCGGACCCAAACCTTGTGCGCACTTCGTACTGCTTGTACGCGGACCCAGTGGCCTGCGAGGAACGGGGACTGTCTGGTGTGGATTGGGTGAGGTGTGCGCTTGATTGTGCGCTGGAGAGGTTCTGGAGTGCATCCTGCACTGTGTTGTTGATGAGGGTGGTGAGGCGGGTCTCCATCTCGGTTACTGCCTCCTGTACATTGCGCTGATGTCATGATCCTCAAATCCTGACATCTCTTTCTCTTGCCCCTCCTTCGTCAGCTCTCTGTCCCATGTGTAGTTCTGTGCCTTAGTCATATGCCCTCGCTTGTTCTCGCTTGTTTGTTTGATTTCTCCGCTCGCTTGCCTGCCGTCGCTTTGTGCGCTTGTGCAGGCGCCGCTTAGATGTGTCCGTATGCTCCCTCGCTTCCTGCTCGCTTGTAACCGCTTAGTACTCGCGTAGTCACTTGATTTGTAGTTCCTGCAATATATAAACCTTGTGAATTGTTCTGGTTAACCCCAAGAACGATTCACCTCGTCTTTTCCCCCACTCTTCACTGTGCTAAACAATCTCTAAGACATTTGGAGTTGTCAAGCACTCAAAACTCCATCCACAAGTTCACTTCCTCACGGGTTGTGACACCCCACCACCCTATTGTGCAATAAACCATACAATCCCAACCATTGATGAGAATAAGGGCTACAACACTCGCCGTGTTCAGTGCCCAAAGCCACTCAAAAGCCTGTTCAATGAGAAATTCAGGGCTTACCTAAACACCAGTAGATGGAAGAATTGGCCTGGTACAAATGCGACACCCATGCTCATTATGATGGAGAAGTCTAAAGGTGGAGAAGTAGCTGTTAGAACCGTACTGGACAAACAGGAAATTAATGTAAATATGTACAAACTTGCGTCACTGTCACCCAACATTAACGACATACTGACCAAGGTATCACGCCACCCATACCGCAGCGTGATTGACGGCAAGGATGCCTACAAACAGATACATGTGGTATCTGAACATGTTGATAGGACGTTGTTTATGATGACTAACGGAACAATGGTTAGTGAAGTAATGCAGCAAGGTGACTGCAATGCGGGTGTGGCGTACCAGGCTTGAATGAACCATATATTTGCCCACTTCATTAGTATATCTATGTTTGTCCATTTTAACAACATAATCATATTCTGGAAGACCACCAAAGAACACAAAAAGCACATTAAGTTAGTCCTAGACGTGCCATGAAGGGAGAAAATTCAACTCAACCTGCATGAAATGCCATCATTTGCAGAAGAGCTTCAGATCCTTGGCCATGTGATCACAAGCAAGGGCATCCAAATGGACCCGCATAGGTTGATGCGGTTAAGAAATGGAAGGTACCACATACAAAGGAACAGTCAGCAAGCTTTCTTGGCGCAGTAGGATAGCTGGCACCCAACTGCAAGGGAATCCAAATCCCAATGGCAGTTCTACAGAAATGTGCAGCCGCAACCCAACATTGGAGATGGGAAGCAACCAAACAACAAGCATTTAACAAAGTGAAAGATAATGTAGCTATGCATAGAGATACCAATAGGATAGCATTCGATTACTCACTGGGCGCCCTGCCCATCAACCTAACAACAGATGGGTGTTGCACCGGCGTGAGCGGCGTAGTAAGCCAAGGAGAGGATCTAGCAACTGCAAAAGGTGCCATGTTCTGGTCAGGAAAATTTACTGCAACACAGCAGAACTACCCTGTACACAAGCAGGACCTGTTAGCAATAAAAGAGTCACTCAAAAGATTTGAGAACTTACTACAAGGTGTAAAGGTCCATGTGTGCACGGGCCACAAGGTGCTAATGTTCTTCACCACCCAATAAGAACTGTCGTCAAGACAAGTAAGGTGGATGGAAAATATAAATGAATTTGATATGGACGTGGGGTACATACATGGCAAAGAGAATAAGCTCACCGACACCCTCTTGTGCATGTAAAGTGCTGAACCAGAGGGTGTGGTAAGGCACAAGTCTGAGTATGCCAGCAACCCAGATCACAAGACCCGACATATACTTGTTGGAACAGTACAACCAGGTTCGTCAACCAAGGACGTAAAGTAGGCGACATTAGGATTCATCCTACGCTCCGGTTTGGGTGGCGCCAGTTATTACTCTCGCCACAACGAGTTTAAGGGAAAAATAAACTATACATAATGTGCGTCCAACTGTTCTGTATTGACCTTATAGGTTATATCAACAAGTTAATTAGTGTCCAGCGAGGAATTAGGCCGTCTCTGCTGAGAAATTGGACCAAATAACACATGTGAACACGGCCGATCTCTGGGTAAAGACGACTTAATTTCTCCCTCCCCACAAAGTTAATCGTGGAACTGATTTATACAGTCAGTAGGTAAGACGCAACTGCATAATTTGTATAGTTTACAGTTCTCTTAAATACGCTGCGGAGAGCGCAATATGCCTTTTGATGCTCAGGGATGCCTAAATTGGCGCGTAGGATGAATCCTAACGTCACCTACTTGAATGGAACTGTTATGCGCCAGAGATGGAATCCAAGCAGCACTCGGATTGCGACAAACCAAGGCACAGCCAAGACAAAGTCAGCATGAGTGGATACAGGTCATAAAGCACAAGAATCAACTGCAATGCCAGCGCCAGACAACAAAAAAGTGTCATGATCCTCAAATCATGACATCTGATTTCTCTTGCCCCTCCTCGGTCTGCTCTATGTGTCATGTATAGTTATCTGTCTTTGTCACGTGCTCTCGCTTATTCTCGCTTGTTTATTCATTTCTCCGCTCGCTTGCTTGCCGTCGCCTTGTGCGCTTGCGCAAGTGTCGCTTAGATGTCCATGTGTTCCCTTGTTCTTCCCTCTCACTTGTACTCGCATAGTACTCGCGTATTATTTTCATTTGTAACCTCTTGAATATATAAACAGCGTGAATCGTTCTGGTTAACCCCAAGAACAATTCACCTCGTCTTATCCCCACTCTACAATCTGCAGTGCAAACTCTAAGACATTTGGAGCTGCCTGCACTCACTCACGTCACTCACAAGTTCACTTCTAGTCGGGTTGTGACATTGTGAATCGTTCTTACAAGGCTTTGCCTGCTCTGCCTCACTCTAGCTGCATTCCATTATACCTCTGCTCAACTGCACTTTGTGCTTGCATTCTATCGACTTCAACAACCTTACATTTGGCTAGGACAACCCCATGGCCAACTCATACCAGAGTTTATATCCCTCTCTGTCTTTCTACAACGCTATGGCCGACGCCCCAGTGCGCAAACCCTCGGGCACAGCGTCTGCTCGCGCCTCTCCAAAACCACCAACCCTACAGCTTGGCGCAACAACAAGCGCAGAAACCGCTCCTACACCAACCACAACAAGCGCCTCCCTATACGGCCCGGAAGATTGCATCAAGCTAGAACGCCTTTACAATTATCTGATGGGGCCAAGGACCAACACATTGCTAGCGTTCCATACTGCTCTAGAGCGCGTCCAGCGCAACATACAAGACACTTTGACCGAGATGGAACAGCGCCTCACCACCCTCATCAACAACACCGTGCCAGATGCACTCCAAAACCTCTCGAGCGCACAAGCCAGCGCTCAACTCACACAGACGACGGCAACATCGCCAGATACTCCCGCCCCTCGCAGGCCACTGGGTCTGCATACAGACAGTACGAAGTGCGCACAAAATTTGGGTCCGACAATCCCTCAGACAGCAAGGGAAGGCCCCGGACACTGAGCGCTATAGAAGGGAAACAGGAGGAAGCACTCACCCAGCGGCTGAACCCCAGTCCTACTCCGTAGGCGGCGACTTTGACCCCTTGGGAGCATCCGCACCTGCGGCCCCGCGTTGCCTCCCTGTCACCATTGAAGAAGACCCGGAAGACGATCAGCCTGCTGTCTAATGAGGCCCAGCAGCAGACGAGGACGTACCCGCAGCGCCTAGCAATGTCTCTGCAATCAGGGGGTATACCCCAGCACCACCTAAAGAGACGGAAGAAGCCAAAGAAGCACGCATGATGCAGAACTTGGCCAATATGTTTGAACAGGCCTTGGCTGCACCCCTAGAACAAGCAGTGCACGCTGCAGTCAAACACCAGCCCCGGCGCACCCGAAGAGCAAGATCCCAGCGCCAGAAAAGTTCAATGGGAAGAAGGGGAGCGTAGCGAAGGCCTTCCTGCTGGAGTGCAAGACCTACTTCATTTCCAATGCATCCAGCTTCCCCTCCAACGACTCCCGCATCATGTATGTGCAGATGAACCTGAAGGAGGGACTCCCCAAGCAGTGGGGACAACACTATCTAAACAAGCTGATTGCCGGGGAGCCCGACGCGTACCTCACCAATTGGGACACCTTTGAAGCCGGCTTCCTTGCCAATTGGTCCAACCCTGCAGCTCAGCAAGTAGCCGAGCGGCAGATCAACGCCCTGAAACAAGTCAGCAGCGCCAGCAACTATGCCACAGAGTTCCAGGGTCATTGCATCCGAGCTGGACTGGGACGACGCCGCGCTGATGGCTGCGTTCTGCCAGGGACTCAAGCCCTTTGTCAGGAGCAAGCTCATTGAGCACTCTATTGGCAGGACTATCACCACGCTTAAGGATCTCATCACCACAACATCCCTGATTAACAACACGCTGTTTGAGACTCGCCGAGAGACTCAAGGCACACCCCCGTCGAGCGTGCAACCAACCGCTAAGCCAGTAACTGGCAAATCAGCTGGCTTTGTCACTGTGGAGATCAGGGAGAAGCGCAGGAAGGCAGGAAAATGCGTCAAGTGTGGAGATCCCAATTACAAGTTTGAAGACTGCAAGAATGGCTGGATGCTGAAGGCAAGCGACCGCCCTAAGACTACTTCAGGCAAGGCCGCAAACCTGATTGACCTGGAGGACCCTGTGGAGTCGGGAAAAGCCTAAGACAGCCTATCTTACCTTTGTCTAGGGCTGCCCTGTTCCCCCCAATGTCTTTAGAACCTTAACAATGTGCTGCAATCCAATCCAAATCATGTTTGCTTCTACCTATTGACATTGAGGGAATCACAGGCCCTCCCCAACTCGCTCTCATTGACTCCGGCTCCTCTGCCAACTTCATAGACCCTCTGGTGGCCCGCCGCCTATCCATACCCCTGACTGAACTCTCCTCCCCCCGCCGCGTGGTTGGCATCAACGGCACAGAAGTCAGGGATGCAATTCGCTTCAAAGGTGACATCACCTTCCCTGTGGAATCACACTCCTTCACCCAACAGTTCTTCTGCCTCCCCCTTGGAGACAGGGACATCATTCTTGGCTTACCCTGGCTGAAACTCGCAAACCCGGACATTGACTGGCCCAGTATGCGCGTATCCATCATTGAACCCTTGACAGGGCAGGCTGGAACCGTCTCAGATGACGGCAAGGCACCTTCCTCTCTCCCTGAAGAGTTCCATGAGTTCATGCGCGTCTTTGGCGCAGAGTTCTTTACCACGCTGCCCCCTCACCGCGCATATGACTGCGCCATCCCTCTGGAAGAAGGCAAAGACGTCCCGTACGGGCCCATCTACTCATTGACTCCGGCTGAGACAACTACGCTCAAGGAACACATTGATGAGGAACTGGCTGTTGGCAAGATAAGAGCCAGCACCTCCCCTGCAGGTGCCCCTGTGATGTTTGTCAGGCGCGCTGATGGCCGGTTGCTTTTGGTGGTTGATTACCAACACCTCAATTACATCACCATCAAGAACCGTTATGTGCTGCCCCGTCAAGACAAGCTGATTGAGAAACTACGCCATGCCAAGATCTTCACCAAGCTAGACTTTACACAAGGTTACAACAACATCAGGGTCAAAGCAGGAGACGAGTGGAAGACCGCTTGCCGCACCAAATATGGGCATTTTGAGTACCTAGTAATGCCCTTCGGTCTTACAAACGCCCCTGCAGTTTTCCAGCGCTTCATGAACGACATTTTCAGGGATCTGCTCGATGTCTATGTCAACCTGACCCATAAGGATTAACCCTGGACCTGGGAAGATGCTCACCAATCAGCCTTTGAAGCAATCAAGGCTGAGATCTGCAAGGAACCCGTGCTCGCTCATCCTGATGAATCCCAACCCTACATACTGGAGACTGACGCTTCTGGAACTGCTCTCAGCGCTGTGCTCTCTCAACGGCAATCTGATGGACGCTTGCACCCTATGCCTTCTTGTCTTCCAGCTTCTCTCCAACTGAGTTAAACTACGATACCCATGACAAGGAGCTGCTAGCTATTGTGCGCTCCTTTGAACACTGGCGCATCTTTCTGGAGGGTACTGAGCAACCGGTCACTGCGCTAACGGATCATAAAAACTTAGAATATTGGAAGGAAGCTAGGACATTCAACAGAAGACACGCTCGTTGGCACATGTTCCTGGCATCATACAACTTCACAATCGCACACCGTCCTGGGAAACAATCTGAGAAGCCTGATGTTTTGTCACGGCGCGCAGATCACGCTCCAGGGGAGCCAGAGCCTCAGGTGATGCTCCCTGAGTCTGTGTTCCTAGGATAGGCCGCCGAAACTTCTGCCTCTATAATGGACCAAATCAAGTATGCCCTGCCTGTTGACCCTAGCTTAGAACTCGTGTTCTCCGCCGCCTCTGACTCTGAGTCTATGCCCAAGACTGTCACTGCTAAGTTCAAGGACTACACAATGGAAGACGGTCTGCTATTCTATCAAGGCCGAGTTATTGTTCCTGATGAACCTGAGCTCAAACAGGAGTTGCTATCTCATTTTCATGACACATCGGCCGCTGGACATCAGGGACGCGCGCGAACCCTTGAGCTGATATCGCGACACTACTACTGGCCTGCCATGTTTCAAGTCAACCGGTACGTGGACTCCTGCGAAATCTGCCAAAGGAGTAAAGGCCAGGAGAATCACTTCGCTCTGCAACCCCTATTCATCCCTGATGGCCCTTGGGAAGATGTCTCGTATGATTTCATTGTCAAGCTACCGAAGAGCAAAGGCATGGACAGCATACTGGTCGTTGTGGACAGGTTTTCCAAGATGCTGCACTTAAGTCCCTGCAAGGAGACCGCCAATGCTGAAGATGTCGCTGAGATGTTCATCCAATATGTCTGGAAACTGCACGGCACCCCAAAGCGGACAGTGTCTGACAGGGGATCTACATTCAACTCCAAGTTCCTCATGGCCCTGTACAAGTCCCTACAGATTCATCCCTTGTTTTCAACGGCCTATCACCCGCAGTCTGATGGACAAACAGAGATCAAGAACCAGTGGGTTGAGGCGTATCTGCGCTCCTTTGTCAACCACAAGCAGACCAACTGGGTGGACTGGCTCCCGTTGGTTGAGTTCTGCCACAACGACTCTAGGAGCAATGCAACCAGCAAATCCCCATTTAAGATCATCTATGGCTACTCCCCTGTCATTGACCCTTTTCTGGAACCCACAGGGATAGCAGTTGCCGATGACAGAGCCGCTGAGCTGCACAAACAATTGAGGAGATCAAGGCCACGTTGCAATGGACACAGGAGCGCTACAAGAGCGCTTACAAAGGATCTGCACCACCTGAGTTCTCTCTCTCACCTGGCAATATGTCTGGCTGCTGAGCACGCACATCACGTCGCGGCGCCTCAGCAAGAAGCTTGATCACAAGCACTATGGTCCTTTTGTAGTTGAGGAGCGCATTGGTTCACATGCATACAGACTAAAACTCCCTGACACCATGAAGACTCACAACGTTTTCCATGTCTGTTTGCTATCCCCCGTCACTAAGGACCCCCAGTTCAAGCGCACATTCACTCTGCCACCTCCCATTGTTACTGAAGGAGGAGAGGAGTTCCATGTGGAGAAACTGCTTGATTGGAAGGTACAAAATGGCGAATGGTACTATAGGATCAGATGACAGGGCTATGGGCAACTTGGTGACACATGGAAACCGGCTAAGGAGCTATCTCACTTGGCAGGGCTGATACGCGAGTTCCAGGCAAACTACCCGGACGCCCCGGCGCCCGAAGACCCTGTGCCTGAGAAGCTGCTCCCAGTTAAAAGTAAGAGGACCAAGGCTCATTCTAGCAAGCGGCAATCCTCCCGTTTTGCACGTCTGCAAGCTGCTACTGCCCTCCTCACTGCCCAATCTGCTCAGACTCCTTCCACCCACTCTCCTGCCAACATGTTACTGCCCCTAGACACCAACTACATCACCAGCACGGAGTTCTACCTCCAGCTGTTTCCGCAGACCCTACTACGCTGCCTAGGCAACGACAGTGTCTTGCAGTGCACCCTGATGTCTGCCAGGATGCGCCGCGCATGTACCTTCGCACCACGGGCTTTTCGCACACCCAACCCTCAGGTATTTGCACTGGGTAGACTTCCAAGGTCAACCCTCCACCAAGACCCTGCGCAACGCGCCGGCTTATCGATGGCTGCACCTTATCACCCACGACCCCAGAAACTTTGCGCTGCTTGCTCAGTGGCACTCGGACGGTCTCTTCTTCACTCCCTTGCCAGACCCAGAGACTCCCGAGGACTATGCGCTCGTCATCAGCATGGAGGACTTGTACCTGCAGTTCCCCGACGAGCAGGCGCTCCCTGCTGCTGTCCCCGAGGAGTTAGCCGAAGAGCCTGCCGGACATTGGGAGTACGGGCCTGGCTCCTGGGGGGACAGGAGTTGGACCGGCTGGGGAGAGCCTCTCGTTGGCCCTCCTCGCAACCCTGACGCCCGGAACCACTGGCCTGCCGACTCCGCCTGACAGGTCTTTGTTGGGGGGTAATGTCTTGATCCTCAAATCATGACATCTCATTTCTCTTGCCCCTCCTCGGTCTACTCTATGTGTCATGTGTAGTTATCTGTCTTTGTCACGTGCTCTCGCTTAGTCTCGCTTGTTTATCTCATTTCTCCGCTCGCTTGCTTGCCGTCGCCTTGTGCGCTTGCGCAAGTGTCGCTTAGATGTCCATGTGTTCCCTTGTTCTTCCCTCTCACTTGTACTCGCATAGTACTCGCGTATTATTTTCATTTGTAACCTCTTGAATATATAGACAGCTTGAGCGTTCTGGTTAACCCCAAAAACAATTCACCTCGTCTTATCCCCACTTTACAATCTGCAGTGCAAACTCTAAGAAATTTGGAGCTCCCTGAACTCACTCACTTCACTCACAAGTTCACTCCTAGTCGGGTTGTGACAAAAAGCCAGAACTAAGCCCGGGAGCAACAGATAACGTCACACACCCAACAGAGAGCGGACAAACCAAGTCACCAAGACTAGTACAACCGGCTGAAACCAAGCATAACAAATTGCCAAGACCAGTAAAAACAACAGAGGTTGAACAACATAAGTCAACAAGACTGGCAGAGATGGAAACAAGACATACGCACCACAAACCAAAGCTGGAAGTTGAACTCAACTGTCCTGATGGAATGTGTAACAGAGTTCTCATTACCGGGAAGCCTGAAAGGGTGGTACAAGGAAGATCTAACATTCAACCATATAGCAATGGAAATAAATCAGTACAGACACTTCAAATTACGAGATGATACGCTATACCTAAAATGCGACAATAATCCTCTGCTGTGTGTGCCTGACATCATGATTGGCAAACACTCGGTAAGGGAGGTGATCATCACCCACGCACACTCAACATAGGTGCGTATAGGGGCTAGGAAACCTGGCGTGGCTTAGGACCCAGGTATGGTGGAAAACCATGGTCAAAGATGTGAAGGCATCTGGCAATTCATGCAAGATATGCACAGCAAATAAGTCCAGCACACAGAAACCAATGGGACTACTGCATGCTATGCCCATACCAAGCTACCCATGGTAATCAATTGGCATGGACTTTGTCAGACCGTTACCCAAATCAGAGGCCCAAAACAGCAAGTTTGATATGATGACAACTGTGGTTGACAACCTCATGCAGATGGTTCACCTTATCCTGACGCAACAAGAGTACATGGCAAAAGATATTGCCAAGGTTGTATTTGAACACATTTACAAACTACATGGAAAGCCGGAACAGATTGTATCAGACAGGCACTCACTGTTTACGTCAATGTTTTGGACGTGACTCGCCACAACAACAAAGGCGGAACTACTAATGTCCTTGTCCTACTACCCACAGACGGATGGGATGACCGAACAAGCACAGTGCGCATACACGGGACTCCTGCAGGTATGCACGGGTAAAATGCGGGTAAAATGTAAAAGGAATGGGCACAGAACCTACCTGCGATAGAGTTTGCCATTAACTTGGCAAGCTTGGTCTGAGGCGACAGCCCTGTTGCCGTTCTACCTCAACTGTGGTTGGACACTGTCATTGATGGTCAGGGAGGCTGACTCAAAGTTCCCCAGTGTACACAAGCATGTGGACTGAATCAAACCTGCCATTATGACTGCACACAATGCCCTTATCAATGCTCAAGCAAAGATGACAATGCAAGCAAATAAACACCAATGCCCAGCTGAGATGAAAGAAGGCAACTTAGCTTATATCTTGACTCAAAACATGCAGCTCTCAAAGGGCCAGGCCGAAAAGCTGGCCCCTGAGTTCAGAGGACCATGCAAGGTGATACGAGCCACACACAGGGAGCATCATACAAGATAGAATTGCCAAAAGAACCAAAAGCAAGGGGATTTCACCCTGTATTCCACGCAGCACTACTACAAATGCACCCACTGTTGCATAACCAAAAATTCCCTGGTATGAATACCGGCAAATTGGCTTGCTTGGAGATACACTGCAGACCTGAGCTATTGACCAAGTCCTGTCCCACAAAGAAAAAGGACAAAATGCAGTTTTTCACGAATGTTTGGATTCAGGTGGCAGACAATGTGCAATCCAACATGATTGCCTTACTTCTGGCTTGGGACATTATGGCTCAATATCAGGCCAATCACCTTCATTCGCCTATTTGGTTGCTCAACAAAGACTGGGCATCTAAGGATATCAACATAGTAGACGTGGTTATCTCCTGTCTAACGTGACACAGGGTTTACATGCCTTTTGGCCCCCTGAGCAGCAAAGCAAACGCAGCGTATGCTACAGGATGGAATTTAGAAATCTGTCAACCTTAGATATGCACATCACCCGTATCTTTCAGCCCATGTACTTACATCCACGACATACAAAGTGTGTATGGAGGAGTAAGCGCTTTTGAGGTTACAGTGGCTGTGCTCCAACCAAGACTAACAACACTAGCATGACAGAATGTGACCAGATCATTAGGTCAGCTCTCAGCATGGACAAACAACTCACGGTTCCAGGCTTGAGAACAATGTACATTGCATTGAATCAAGTACAGAGTGAGGTATGGACATGGTGAGGGTATATACGTGATGGGTATATACAAAAGCACTGTGAGCAAATCAAACAACCAAATTTAATGTGATCCCTCTGGTCCTTGCATGACTGACTCAGAGACAACCTGGTAACCATGGTACTTCTTCTGTGCATAGACTGCATTGGCACCAGAGATACCATTTTGGTATGCATACAAAAAGCATCATAAGTAGGCAGCAAACCTAAATGAATGATCAGCTCAGCATTAACCATCAAAAAACCACTCTCTTCCAAATCAAGGATAAAGAAACCAAATCAAGAGAGGTGAGCATGTTATGCCAAAGATCGGCCTCAGCACTAGAGAATGGCAAGACACAATTAACCATTTTTGCAGCACCTCAGCTCTGCTCAAGTGGGTTTGATTCACAGTGAAACTTTGAAAGGCAGAGGACCGAGCAGCCTTGTGACTTGGCCAACCTGCAACGCAGTTTTTTCCTTGAGGAAATCAGGCTAATTTGCCATTGTATGGATTGCAGAGCAATCAGTCTGCTCGAGTGGATATCCATCTTGCTTGTCATCCTTTGGGCACTAGAGTTTGAGATTCTGAGCATCAGGGATGCCCCTCTCCTCCAGAAGCTTGGTCAGGCCCTTGAACTAACCACGTAAAGATGTCGTCGGATGGTCCATAGGGTAGTATAGCTCCTGTGGTGAGCTGTCACCAAACCATGCGGGTGCCATATTGACCTTGATTCTTTTGCCCAAGGGTGTTTATGGCCTCAACCTTGACGTGTTTTGAGGGCCACAGCATCATCAAAGCCACAGATGGGGCATCATCTGGTAGTTTTGTGTGTATAGCTGCACTGTCAAAGATGGAAAGGTGCTCCTCATTTGGATATTCCTCCTTTACAATTTCAAGTGCCATCTTGAATTGTTCTGGAACATCCCACGAGTAGAAATACCCATCCGGGTTCTTCCCTGCTTGTGCATATCAGTCATTCAGGCAACACACTTGATGCATCAAGCTTACTCACTCCTCTTTGTTGTGCAGCCATTCGTAATCTGGCAACACAAATTGTGCAACCATCATCAACGACCCTTCCCCCTTCTTTTTGTATACCCAACCCCTTCCCTTTCCCCTGCCACATAAACATGTGGCGGTCATGGTCAAGAGATGTCAATTCATCGGCAGACCACACCACAAGCACTTGCTCACCAAGCCTCGGCACCGGGGGTGTCTGGCGCTTCCCATCCTCGTCCCAGAACTGCATCCAACACTCATGCTGTATCCACTCTGGTATGTAATGGTCCTTGCAATACTTCAGGACATCAGGCCACTCATGTCCATCCACATACTGCCCATGGGGCTTGGGTCCTCACCCAACACCCAGTTTAGACATTGTCACAACCCGTGAGGAAGTGAACTTGTGGTTGGCGATTGGACTGCTTGACTACTCTAAATGTCTTAGAGGTTGCTCAGCACAGTGAAGAGTGGGGAAACGACTAGGTGAATTGTTCTTGGGGTTGACCAGAACGATTCACAAGGTCTATATATTGTAGCAAAGTGGTAAGCGAGCAGTGTGCAAGTCACAAGGTACAACTAAGCGAACTACAAGCAAAAGAAGGAGGAACACATCTAAGCGGCGCTTGCACAAGCGCAAGAGGCAACGGCAAGCAAGCGGGAGATATCACAAGGCAGAACAAGCGAGAACAAGCGAGAATAAGCGAGGAACAGACATAAGGCAATTGGAACTGCCAGCAAGGCAGAGAGCGACAAGGGAAGTGAGGAGGGGCAAGAGAGAAGAGATGTCTTGATCCGAGGATCATGACAGACATTCACTCCTGTGCTGGGCACATAGAAGAACAGCCCCCAAAAATCTCAAACAAGCGCAGGTCATCTTCTGTTCCAAAAAACTTCATTGAGCAATTTTCCCCACAGTGCATAAATATGCTTTGACTGTTGCTTGGAACTGCTCATCTTCAACAAGCCATATGTTCCATTGTCTCCCATAGAAATTCTCTGGTGGTGCCATTTATGCCCCCTGGAAGTCTCAAATCCACTGTTAAATTTGGCACGCAACATGTGGTTTTGAACCTTTGAGCTTGGCTGCAATTTGCAATGCTTTGATGGTTCCACAGCCCTCCGCACAGCGTACCTGCAGTGTCTATCTCATAAGTTGTATTTGGAGAGCATCACATTGTTGAGTTTCAAGCTGGTGCATCTACTTCAGCCAATTCAGTTGTCTTTAACTACTTTTTCCAGTGCAATAATGATATGTTCAACCTCTTCAATCAGAATTGGCTGGTTGTTCATTACACAAATTGCTTTGGACCAATGATCAATCCTGGTTTACAAACTAGCTTGGAGATTTACTTACCATTTTCATCCTCCAACTCCGAGTCTAGCTTTTCACCCACTATTTATAATCACCTGCCTCTGAACTCAAATCCTCTCTGTCCAAATCCTCTTCATATCAATCCTCCTCAGTCGGATTGCTGAGGCCATCATTGTAGTCTTCCAGTGGTTCATTGAACTCAGATTGATCGGAACCAATCCGGGAGTTTGTGAATGGAGTGCCACTGGTTGGTTGAGCATTGCTCCAGATTCTGGCTGTTAAAGAAATTGGTTGGAGCAGTTGGTGTTGACTTGGGTGTTGAGAGGGGATGTGTCAATTTGGGGTGAGGTTTGTTGTCTTGTGAATTGCTTGTTGTGCTTTTTTTGGGCTTGAGTGACTTGGAACTTCAAACTTCCTGTTGTAATTCTTCAATTAAGCAACTTATTAGTTGTGTTGGGCCAGGTACACTCACCTGTGCAACAGCCAAAATGTTCCCCCAGGACCAAAATGACGCTTTTTATCAATGCATCAAGCATGCAAACAGCTTAATGAATTGTGGACTTGTTGAGTTGTGAAACTGTCAGATGAGCTTAGGCCTGTTTGGAATGTTGACCTAAGGATCAGGTCACGTTCTGTCACACCAGTGTTGTTAGTCCTTGTGGGAGCACAGCCACTTTGACCTCGAAAGCACTTACTCCTCCATGCACACTCTGTATTTCGTGGATGTAAGTACATGGGCTGAAAGATACGAGTGATGCGCATATTTGAGGTTGACAGATTTCTAAATTTCATCCTGTAGCATACGCTACATTTGCTTTACTGCTCAGGGGGCCAAAAGGCATGCAAACCCTATGTCACGTTAGATGAGAGATAACCGTGTCTACTTCACAAAGGCTTTGGGGCCCAAACAGAAGTGGCCAGTATCTCATATCACTTTTTGAAATAGATATGCATGGGCAATTTGCATATCTGTCTAGTGTACCTTAAGTAACATGAGTTAATGAGATTCATACATGGACTAAGAATCACCCTGGAACCAATCATATCTGCCAGCGCATGGCCATCATCAGAGGATTTTTGGGGGGTCAGAGAGCCCATCAGAGCATAAGCCACATGAGAGATGGACCCCTGGCCCTGAATTTTCCCAGAGATCAGGGAAGCCAAGGGGAGCCAAGGCCAAATCTGGCCACATGTCTCCCTCTCACCATGCCAACACAACCAGCCGGCGTCTGAGACCCTGCGGACCCACATTACCTCAGCAAGGTATGCCGTGCTAGCACCCCCAAGCTGTTCACTAGCCTGAGCTGTTCACCGGGCCCTCACCAGCTTTGCATCCATACAACAGATTTAGTGTGTACTATATATAAAACAATAGGAGGCACAAGAACTCGGAGGCGCAAATTCTTGACATAATGTGTAAATTATTAGCACATTATTTTTGCTAGATAATGCAGAGATTTTGGGGCAGTTCTCAATGTTATAGGTCATGTATTAGTTCTGTGTAACAGAATCTTGATAGGATATTTGATCCAGATATTACCTAGAATGCACAGAATTATAGATGATATCACAGATAGACTAGCTTGCCGCTTTGGCTTGGCATTGCGCCTGCGGCGGGCCAGCGCTCCCCATGTAGTGTACAAATTGTAGTAAAACATTTTGATCATCACTTAAACACCGATAAAATGTTTCAGTGTCCCCAGTGCAATTGGCTTGAGCTACTTGTATACTAAGCTGGACACTGCCACTTGCATAGTATGTAGCACACCCTGCTGACCGGAACAGATGCTTGCACGGTTAGTGAATGCAAGCGCTGCCAGGGGTAGCGTGAGCATGACCGGATCCCCCAAATCACAGGTGCAATGTACGGGTTGTGAGGGCTTCTCTATGCAAGCCAACTAGACATGTCAAAGTGTATGGCAGGCAGGAAGAAAAGCACCATGTGACCGTGGGCACTGACACGATATAATTGTGGTTAAGTGTGAGTCAAATGTATTGCTGTGTGTTGTCATGATCCTCTGATCAAGACATCCCAGTTGTCTTACCCCTCCTTCAATCCCCTTGTCGCTCTCCGGCGTGCTGG